>CAUYPO010048836.1:0-83939 GCA_963574435.1 Cheirogaleus major | reverse complement strand
CCTGCCTGGGTATTTCTCCCAAGCTCCTTCCTTAGATCCAATTGTCTTATTGACATCTCCATTTGTACGTCAAATAAGCATCTCAAAACTAATATGTCCAAGACAGAATTCCTTATTTTCTCTGCTCCCAAAACCATTATCCATTTCATACCTTTTTGTCTCAGTAAATGGTACCACCAAACACCAAGTTGCTTAAGTTCAAAGCTGAATTATTCTTGATTCTTCCCTTTCTCTCATCCCTAATATCTACTTGATTGTCCAGTCCTTGTGGTTATACCTCCAAAACATCTCTGCAATTCATTCCTTTTTATCCTGCAAGCTACCATCATTCCTAACCTGGACCATTGTGGCGGCCTCCCGACTGGTCTTCCTTCTTCCACTACGGTTGTATCCACCACCACACACTCTATTCTCTGCACAGCAGCCAGAATGCTCATGTTAAAGCATAAATCACATCTTGTTCTCTCTGCTTAAAATCCTCCAATGGCTTCTCTTTGGAAGAAGCGTAAACTCTAAACTCTTCAGTGCAGCCAACAAATTCCCCCCAAGAGAACTCCTACTTACCCTTCCAATCTCAGCCCATTCCACACTCTCCTTCCCTCACAGGCTTCCCATCCTCTGGCCCTGAGGCCTTTGCACTTGTTGCTCTCTTTGGCTAGGATGGCCTCCCCCACTCCCCATTCTCATGTGGGAAAACTGCCATCAAGTGTCAGAAGACAAAGTGGGAAAAATCATTTGCAACACCCAGAGGTCTCATTACCTTAATACATAAAGAGGTCTTTAAAAATATTTTCAAGCATTAAAAAAAAAAATTTTAAATACAGGACAATTTTTTGTTGTAGAAGACTGAAAATCGGAGGAGGAGGAAGAGGAGGAGGAGGGAAGAAGAAGGAAGAAGAATTATTCACCTTTAGTTTCTGTAAAAATCCCAAAGGAATTGCGGAAGGGTATGGAGGGGTGTAACTAAAACAGCCAAGAGCACTTTGAAAGTAGAATAATTGAAAGAGAATAGCTTTATCAGATGTTAAAACATATTACAAAGCTGCAATAACTAAAAACATTAAATAAGAGGTATAGATTTAGTAAAGGAGGAAACAAATATTTGCAAGCGATATAATTATATATAGACAGCACCAAAGAAAGTAACTAAAAAGGTATTTTAAAATGAGAGCTTAGTAAAGTTATAAAAAATACATAAAATAATGAAACATATGGAATCTTTATTTAAAAAAATAGATCCTATGTAGTAACATATAAGAACCTCATATAACATATATAATAACACTAAATAAATGAAGAGACACACTTAGGTTTTTGGTAGGAAGGGAACACTATAGAAATATAAGTTCTTTTTTTATCTAATTTTATCCTCTAAATTCTAACTAATATGTAATTAAAGAAAACTTATCCTTTGCACTAAAGCAAAGTCGAGAGTCGAGAACCAGAGATAATACCATGCCTCATCTGAGGTTAAAAATTCCATGTTTCACCAGAGTGCTGACCAGTGTTTCTCAGCATTGGTTGCACATTGGAGTCATCCACGAAGTTTTAAACCAGCCCAATACCAGACCCACAGCCCAGACCAACCAAATCAGAATCTCTGAAACAGGAAACACCAGGACTTTTTCATGCTCATCAGTGATTCCAATATGCAGTGAAGTTTGAAAATTCCTAGAGTAGCCACTTGGTGATTGCTGAAGGCTTCTTCTTTCTGTGGATTTTTGGGGGTATTTTTCTGACCAAAGAGGAAGTATTCCTAATTGGTGAAGGGACCTGGAGCTCTCCTGATTGGCTGACTCCTATTTCCAGATACTTTTCACCCAGTACTGCTTCCTCCATTCCCTGGTAAAAGTCACTCTCACGTTCATTCTCTCCAAGTTCGTCTGTCTCCTCCCTTAGACCCAAGTCTCCAAGCTATTAGGATTCAGTACACCATCTTACTGAGTGAGCTCTCACCCCTTCCCCTCACCTCTGCTGCCTAAGATCTTTCTACAACCTGCTCCCAAAGTGTAGTGACCGTGTTTTGACTTTCTGGAAAGGCCATTCTGCCTCCTCGGCTCAGTCTCCCTCATGGCCCCCCAGCACCCAGCATACCCAAAGCAGGGTGGCAGCAGGAAACACACACATGTTGGCTGCAGAGCCCTGGGTAGAAGTGAGGACATGGAAAGGAATATAGAAATATCGGTGCACAGGGAGCTATAAGAATTGAGGGGGTAGTTCCAGGCAGAGAGTGTGTTTGTGTTTGTGTGTTAAACTGCATGGGTGAAAAGTGAAAATTATTTTCATTATTGAAGAACTAATGGAAAGAAAAACTCACATTTTGTCCTCACCCTGCAAAAAGTAGTACCACGTAATTTTCATGAATTGCTGATCATTTACCCAACTATTCAGCAGCACAAATATTATTGTTCTGCTGCATGAATATATGTGTGTATATCAATAAACATCAGATTGACTTATAAATTGTATTTGACAGCAATGCTTACTGCTGCTTATGTTATTCATATTATATATTCATGGCTTGGTGCTCAAGATATATCCATCTACTAACAGTTTAAAAAACTAAGAGATAGAAATGCTAATTTAGCATATCTGTAGTAGTTTATAATACTGCTGTCTAAATACAGGGCAAGTTATAGGCTTGTAATATTATTCAGAATTTTTGGTGTATGAGGTTCAGTTTTGAAGTCCATTATTTGATATATAACATGTATAATCAGCACCAACTGAGTCCTGTTCTATCTAGCCAGTGATTTTTCACAGAGCTTTTTACAATATCTTGTCCAATTAAGCATGACCTGGTCTAGAAACAAGAATGATTAATTGAAATATTTTCAGTATACTGTTTGTAACTATAGCTGTGTATGTAATATCCATTCTTCCAGCAGGGGGCTCTCTTACCATTAGAAGTATATAGATGGGGAAAGTTTCAAAAAATTATCCCCTCAGTTGTTCATTCAACAAAATATCACTGAGTTTCTACTAACTGCCAAACTCCATGTTATTTTCTAGGGATACAGTAGGGAGGCCTTTTTTCTCATGGAACTTAGAATTTGGTATACAAATTTTGGACACCTCCAATAGAAATAATTGTTGTTTTCTAAGTAAAACTGTTATCCCCAAATATTCATTTGGGAAGGAGGTTATTTTGGTTGCAGGGAAAGCACTTTGGAAAGGCTTCGAGCACATATTGCATTTGGCTGTGTTCTCCTTGGTGCTCTGGGAAATGCCCTCTTTCCTGGAACCACAAGAGAAATTGCCTTTGTTCCCCTCAATAGCCTCTTGACATGTCAATCTGGCCAATGCTGGGTTCTGAAAAGAAATGACTAATCTAGAGGTAGAAGCTTCCTGTACCAGTAATTTCAAATTTCTAGGCTTAGAATCTATTATTCCAAGAGCAATGAGGGGATTTGAAACAATATTCAAGATGCAGAGACAATAAACATCATCTAGTGCAGCTGGGGTGCAAAAAGCAATTTAAGAAAAATCATAATTTTTCAGATAACATGTTTGTTTTCCTTCCAAATGAAAATGATATCATTGTGTCTTATGGGAAAAAACCATTCTTACAACCATTCTTACAACTTGGATTATTTATTAAACTTTAATAAATTTTAAAATGTGAATGAAAAGACTATTTTATAAACCACTAAAACTTTAACATCTGGACATATTCAAGAGGTAAAACATGATGGCAACTTCCATTCCTTTTTAACATTTCTTAACATTTCAGGCTAGATGCATCTGAAGGGCCAAGGGATGTATATTATTGATCTAGTTCCCAACCATCTGATTTTGCTCATTAGACTTCTAGAGCCTGGATTGAATGCAGGGCATTTTTTTGTTTGTTTGTTTGTTTGTTTTGAGACCAGCTCTCTCTCTTTTGCATAGGCTGGAGTGCAGTGGAGTCATCATATTAATAGCTCACTGTAACTTCAAACTCCTGGGCTCACGGTACCCTCCCACCTTAGCCTCCCAAGTAGCTGGGATGACAGACGCATGCCACCACACCCAGCTAGTTTTTTCTCATTTATTTGTAGAAATGGGGTCTTACGATGTTCCCCAGGCTGGTCTCAACCTCCTAGCCTCAAGCAATACTCCCACCTTGACCCACCAAAATGCTGGGATTACAGGCATGAGCCACTGCGCCTGGCAACATCTATTTTTTTTTTTTTAATTCAGGCTCAAATCTTAAAGATTGTGAAATCATAATGTCTTAGAGTTAACATGAATCTTGGGAAGTCAACCAACGCAACCTTCTGCACAAAGTGAAAGCCACCTTGGTAGCATCCCTGAAAAGACACCATATAAGCAGTGACAGAGATGAGAAGTTTTCATCCTCATAAAATTTTTACATCAGGCCACAAGATAACATTGTTTCTAGTTTTGTTGTCTGGATATATATATATAAAGAGGTGTCCTGCAATTATTTAAGAACAATCATCATAAACCCCAGTTCTCTTTTCCAAGATAAACAACCTCAATTTTCACCCATTTTTCAAATTCTATAGTTTCTCTTGATATCCTAACTAAACTTCATCTCTATCTTAAAATGTGATGCCAAATGTGGAATTATCACAGATGAATTTGACAAACATTGAGTACAGTGAGATATACAAAGATACAAAATACGTTCGTTTTTCAAAAAAAAAAAAAATGTATTTCACCTATGGATAAGAAAATGAGGACTCCACCCCTGAGCAACTAAAAGAAAAACTGTCTCTCATGTCATTTCAATCTGTGGAAGGCTTTTTCAGTTGAGCCAGTTCTCTAATCTAAAGAATGAAGTATACTTGAAAAATACAAGCCTAAGAAAATCAAGACATTCCATCCATATGATAGCAATACAAATCAACCCAGAGATTCCAAACACCATCATCCCCCTGACAAAGTTCCAGATACGAAACTCAGGGTTAACGGGTTCCAATGGATCATTAAATACTACGAGGTTCAATGCTCTCTTGGAGATCCATCATTATCATGAAACACATGAGCTCTAATATCTAAAGACATGACTATAAGGGATATGGAGGTTCAAATAATAAGCATAACAGGAAACTCACCAAGGAGTCAACAATGCAAATTACTTCTATTAATAAATGATACGTGGATGTGTTTATGCAAATAGAGTAAAAAAAAACCCACTGCAACAATTTCCAGATAATGTCCAGTTCCTAAAACTAGTTTTAGTTAACCCTGGTAAAAACTAATCCATTCTCCAATCCTGCTGAAACTCTTTATGACACTTTAAGCAGCTCAAGAGTCACTCAAAATAGCCCCAGATTGGAGGCCAGAAAGTCAAGGTTGGCAGATGCTTGGAGTTAACTCTAGTCCCTAAAAACCCACATGGATTGTCTTCTGCATCTTTTCAGCCAGAAACCAGCCACATGCTCACCTACTGCCAGTGGGTCAGGAGAGAATTTCAGAGGCTTATAGCAACCATATTTACTAGGTCAAAAATAAGTTGACTATGGGAACAATGGTATCTTTGAACTAGTCTCTTCAGAAAATTTACTATATTATACATATTACTGTAATAACATATATGCCAGTTTGAACTTGGGCATCTTTAATATACTGAGATTCTGTCTTAATGCATAAGGCATTAAAATATTACATGCATACTTGATTTACTTTCTTTGGAGGCTTGGGACGTTAAGATAGTAATTAACAGTAAATTTGTTGGGTGTCTTACATAAACCACTTCATTTTGCCTTCATAACAAATCTTTTCATATAGGTCCTTTATTCATCTGCATTCTGCAGATGTAGAAACTGATTTTGAGAGAAGTGAATTCACTTGCCCAAGGCCACTTAGCTAAGAGATGGCAGAACTGGGGTTTTATTCCACGTCTGCCTCCAGAGTTTATACTAAATACCACGCTTTACAGAGTGTGCTTCTCATTAAGGAAAAGACCTGGATTATGCTCTGTGTCTTCCACCTGGAAAGAATAATAAATACCTGGACTTGGAAGGACTCTTTTCCACTTTTGACAATTCCTTCAAACACTAAACCAAATACCTATACCCAGACCCTTAACACTTATTTTTGAAAATCCTAAAATCTCCTTTAATTCAATGTTGAGATCCAAATCCACTAGCTTTCCTACACAGAGGCAGCTTCGTGTAATGAAATTGTACAGAGTTAAAGTCAGAAAACTGGGTTCTAATTCCCACCTGGTCACCAGCCACTATTGTGGGTAAGTTACTCCCTAGAACCCCATTCCTTCAACTCTAGAAGGAAAAAAATCGTGTTATTAATGTCTTAAAGTTGTTCTGAGTATTGAATAAGAATCATATAAATAAATGAGAATTTATTAAATAAGAATCATGTGAAAAATATTTTGTAAAGCCCTATACAAACATTATCATAATTATTAATATTAGTCTTTCTGTTTAGCTATATAATTTTGTGTCTTAGTCATAAGATGTAGCAATCTAGAATATTTCCATAATCCCACCTTTATTATGGCTAAGCAGTAACAAGATCTCAACAGAGTGAAGGAATTTTCAAATATTAATTTTCATAGTATGCCAAACATACAATAAAAATGCTTAAACTATATCACTTCTAGTATTTTATTTTGCTTGTTTTACCAAAGACAGAGAACAATAAACTTAGCTGAGAATGATTTCAGATTAACTTCTCTAACACATAGCACTCAACTTTTGTAATATATATGAGGCAAGTAATAAGCATGAAAATATTTAATTGTTTTTTAAGAAACATTTGTTTTCAATTTAGGTTATATAGTAATGTGGAAGACTAAATTATATTATTTTAAATGGTCTTGGTCAGGTAAAACTTCTCAGTATCGGTAATAGACTAGGAATTGGAAGCATAGTCATAGAAAAAGGAAAATGAATTTTTAAAAGCATTGGACCTTAAATTCTATCATTATTCCATGCACCATAATGAACACAACAGGCCATTATTGAAATAGGATTATCAATCACATTTTATGGTATTTCTGTATGCATTTAGATACACTCTTATTATAACATTTTAAAACACAGATTTTCATCAAACGTTTTTCTTTTTTATAACCAAGAAACAAAATACATTTTGATGCTAACTCAAAATTGAATTTGTATTATGCTGTATCTTTTTATCTTCATATCCGAAAAGAATTGATGTTTGGGAAATGCTATTCAATTTACACCTGCAAAGCACTTCCCAGCTCTATATGCCTGACCCCCCCACCAATTCCTCTGCCTTTACACTGGTACTAGGCTCTAATCTCCAAATTTCCTTACTCCAAAGTCTGCTGTTATTTGCTGTGCCCCCTCCTGCCAGTCCCTATCCTATCCTAGCTGCACCCCAGCTGTTTGCCTTGTGCATCCAATTCTCTGCAGGCCAAACTGCTCCCTCCATGGAACTTATGAGAGGCCAGACAGACAGGATATTAGCAATCTTCATCCTCAAAAGAAAAATCTGGCTTTGAAAATAGTCTTAGTATGTTCCCTGTCCAAAAGCAGAGATGCCGGGTTGTACTTAGAATAATCATTTATGCACGTGTTCATTCATTTAGGGGCAGTGTAGCCAAGTGGTCAAAGCATGGTCTCTAGAACAACATTCCATTCCCAACTGTGCTACTGACTAGCTGTGTGACCTTGGGTGACTTAACCTCTCTATGCCTCAGTTTCCACACCTATAAAATACAGAAAATAATTGTGCCTATCTTACGGAGTTATTGTAAGGAGGGACTGAGTTAATATGTGTAAAGTATGTAAGAGTGCCTGGTGCATAGCATATGCCCAGTGTGTTTCCTATTATTATCACTATCACTTGTTTAACATTCATTCATTACATATTTACTGCTCTCTGCTAGTGCTGTTATGCTAGGCGTTGTAACACCGCAGTGAGCAAAGCGAGCAACAAATAAACAACCCTTATAGAATCTACAGAGGGACAAAGATTGATCAAATCATCTCACAGATGTATAATAATAAATATGATATAAGTGCATGAGAGACGACTATCCCCCTAAAAATCCTGGGCCTATCTATCAGATTTCTTAATTCTTGTGCTTCTACTTTTCCCAGGTGACAGGAAGAAGTGGCTTGGTTCGCGCAATGAACTAGCACTGACTTGCTTGTCTGACTCCTTGGTGCCCTGTTTCTGAGAAAAGGCCTGGACCCCATTCCTCCCCAGCATGTTTTTGAACGGCTCTGTTAACATAACCCACATCTCATGCCTCAACATTACAGCACTGCCCCTTCGAAGCTCTGCCTTCGCCCTGATTTCTTTAAATTTTAGACTTGGGTGGCAGTGACTCTCACTGTTTGGCGTATCACTCCAGCTTCTTCTCTCCCAGGTTGTCCCCCGGTCATTCCATTCTAGTGCACAGACTTTAGAATACATGGCTCTGGCTTCAAACGCTGCGGCTACTACTTACTAGCTGCGTGAGTTTTACCAAGTTGCTTAAACTTTCTCAGCCTTATCTTATCTATCTTATCTTATCTATAGAATTGGAATAAAAATATCTCCACCATAGAATTGAGTGGCTTAAATAAGATAAAAACCTCTTAAACAACTTATAGTGTCTAATGCTAAATATATAAATTTTTATATATATAAATTTATATATAAAAATATATATAATATATTTATATATATAAATTATATATAATATTATATATAAATATATAATAATATATAATAAATATATAATATAAATATATAAATATATATATTTATATATTTAAATTATTATATTATTTAAATATATATATTTATATATATAAATATATAATAAATATATATATAAATATATAAATATATTTATATATATAAATTTATAATGCTAAATTATAAATATATAAATATATAAATAAATATATAAATTCATTCATACAGCAACATTTACCCCAAGGCACTGAGGATAGATACCCAGCAAGTATTTATCCCCAAGGACTAGGAATACAAAGGTAAAAAAAGATATAAATTGTATCTTCATTTGTCAGAATTATATTCTATATTCTACTAGAATATAGAATTATATTCTAATTTTAAAATTTACAATTATGAAATTGTATTTTTTGTTTTGTATATAATAAAAACTATATAGGAAACAAAAATTGCTGAGATAGTAAAAAAAGACAGACTTACTACAGTTTGAGTGGTCACGAAAGGGGGAGAAAAAGAAGCAGCCAGAGGAAGCAGCATGTACAAAGGTCCTGAGGCAGGAAATACTAGCATGTTTGACAGCCTGAAAAACCACTATGGCTGGAACCTGGGGAGCCAGAGGTGGAGAGACACAAGATGAAGTTGGAGAGATGAATCTCCTTGGTTGCCAGGCTGAATGGTTTGTCATTTGCTTGTAATTTTATTACTCTCCCTCATCTCCAGCCCCTGGTGTTGTGTTTTAACCACCAGAAAGCTATTGCTTTGCAAAAGTCTAGTTCATCTCCAGCCTAGGAGTTAGTGTTGTTACTACTAACCCAGTTATTTATTGAATAAATAGAGGGAAGGGAGAGAGGGACCATGTGGTACACATAATGTTCTTTTGTCTGTTTCCTTCTCTTCTAATGTTGGCAGCCCTGAGGACTCACTCCTCTCTCTGTGCCTTCCCTGGAGATGTCTTTCAGTCCTGTGGCCTGACATGGCATTTACATGCCAATGACTCCAAGTTGTATCTCCAGCTCTGACCTCACTGTACTCCAGATGTGCATCTAATGGCCCACTTTACCTGCCTACCTGGGTGTCTGATGGGCATCTCGAATTTAACATGACCAAAAGAGAACCCTTCATTTTTGCCCTCCAAATCTGTTCTTACCCCAGTCTTTCCTGTCCCTACCACCATCTAATCTTTTATTCAAATCAAAATTGTAAACATAATCCTTGATTCCCCCTTTTCTCCTCCCTTCCTTCATCTAATCCATCACATCTTGTCAGTCACACATCTAAAATATCCTTTAGCTGTCTATTTCTCTATCTCAACAGCCACTACCCAGTTCATCCTGGGCTACTGAAATAGTCTTCTAAATGATTTACCTATTTTCCCCAAAAAATAAATTGTTTATTGATTGTTTACCTCCAAAAATCTACTCACACACTAGACAAACTGATGTCTTGAGAACATGAACATAAATCATATTAATACGATGTTATTCTTTTGCGTAAAACCTCCAGTGGCTTCCCATTGTACATAGAACACAATCCAAGCCCCTCACCCTGGACCACGAGACCCTCTGTCACCTGGCCCCTTAGCCTCCCTCTCCTATCTCACTGCTATTCCTCCTCTGCTGTGTCGCTCAGCTTGAGCCACACTGTCTTCAAACACCACGAGAGTTTCTGCCTTATGTCTTCATGCATCTTGTTCCCTCCGCTGAGTACATCCTGTCCCAAGGTCTTTGCAGGTCTGGCTTTTCCTTAGCCTTTAGGTCTTTTCTCAAATACCTCCCCCTCAGAGAAGCCTCCTTTAGCTTCTCATTTTAAAGAAGCTCCTCATTCCCCCAGTCATTCTCTGCCATAGCACTGCCCAGTAGAACTTCCTACGATGATGGAAATGTTCTCTAATCAGTGTCGTTCCATACAGCAACCATGAGCCAGCACATGTGACTACTGAGCTCTTTAAAATGGGGGTGCTGTGTCTGAGAAAATGAATTTCTAATTTTATTTAATTTTAATTAATTTTAAATAGCCCTATGTATAGATAGGGACTACCCTATTGGACAGGACAGCTTGATAGCATCACCATATTTTATTCTGCTCAGAATGCTAATAACTAGCTAAAGCTATCATGTTTATTTCTTTCAAAAGTCCCATGAAGACAGGGACCTAATCTATCTAGAAAAAGTGCTAGACACACGAAAGGTATTATGTAGGTTATCTATTTCTGCATAACAAATTACTACAAATTTAGCAGCTTAAAACACCACCCATTTATTTATCTCAGACTTTCCGTGGGTCAGGAATCCCAGCTGTGTGCTCTGTCCCAGTGATTCTCCCAGGTCTGCAATCAAGGTGTTGGTCAGAGCTGGAGTTTTATCTGAAAGTTCGACTGGGGAAGGATCTGCTTCCAAGCTGATGTGGTTGTTGGCAGAGGTCAGTTCTTCAAGGGCCTGTCAGAATAAGTCCTCAATTTCTAGCTGGCTATTGACTGGAAGCTGTCTTTTGTCCCTCGCCACCCCAACAGGGGAGCTCATTTCACAGCAACTTGCATTATTAAGCAATGCAAGTCAAGAAGGCAATGGTGAGAGAGTTTGTTAGCAGGAGAGAAGTTATAACCATAGACAAAGTAATCATGGAAGTGCTATCTCATCATCTTTGCTGCGTTCTATTGGTTAGAAACAAGTCATTAGGTCAGCTCACACTCAGGGCCAGAGGATTACTCAAGGGCATGAATACCAGAAGGCAGAGATCATGAGAGGCTGTTTTAGGAGTCTGCCTACCACAGGCAGTGATTAAATATTTGCCGAGTGGATGAATGAGTGAATGGACAGACACTCTTCTACCCTGGCTGAGTAGTTATGCCAGTATAGCACCTTTGTTCCTCACTGTGGAAGGTAAAGTTTCTTGTGTTAGAAATTATCAAGGAAGAAAGAAAGGATCTTTCCTTGATGAAATCTGAAAAATTAAAAGAGCAGTGAAAAAGGAAGTTCCTTAGCAAAGTAGACAGAGCCTTACTTAATAACTGTTTAGAGCATGGTTCTTAGAGTCAAAATGCTCAGGTTCAAAGCACAACTTTGCATTTTTACCAATTGTGTACTTACCTTCTCTGTGCCTCTGTTTGCTCATAAAACTGTTGTCAGGATTTAAAGAGTTAAAAAACATGGCGAACGTTTATTATCTGTGTACCTGGCACAGAGTAAGCACTCCAGAAGTGTTAGCTATTATTGTAACTATTAGCACAACGAGGACTGAATTCTGTTTTGAAAACAAATTTTCTGCTTCTATTGCTGTTAATGTAATTCTTACAAGCTAAAATGATTGTATCACTTTAGGTTCTTAGTTTTAGGCAAGAAAAACCATCTCCAGTTGACTTAGGCAACAAAAAAGAAATGGAATCTATTAAAAATAGAGTGGGTGGCTTTGGAAGAACTAGAAAACTGGCAGGGTGCTGTACAGCTAGCTGATAACAACACCCAAAATCACGAGGTAGAATACCGCGTCCCCTTGGTTCCCACAGCTGCCTCCATCACCTCTGAACCTTAGAAACCCTGGCTTCCTCCGCCAACACCCCTAAGTTGCAGGTGGTGCACAAGGACAATTGTCGCAAGGAACTCAGTCTTCCTCCAGCTGCTGCTCCTATAGAATGTGATTTTCACAGTCTGCACATCACCGGCTCTCGGTTCTTGGGTGGCTCCATCAGATCGATGAGGCTAAGTCTCAGAAAGATGCTAGATCAGCGAGTATTTGGCATTTTCTTCTTCTATGATTACAGACAAGCCTGCTTTCTTCCAAGACTCATTAGCAGGGGAATTTCCAAAACATAAAATGAGCATTCCAGGGCTGGGCAGCCAAAATAATTTTAAAGGCAAATGTCCACTAGTGTGGCCATGAATGATTTCTCTCAAGGTAAATCTCTCAAGGATTTACCTCTTTCATTGTATTCCTTTCTCAGTCCAAGTGGCAGTTTTGGAGCCAGAATAAAACAATGGCCAAAATATGAGTTGTCTGACTTACTTATTTAGTGTTCTTGTTTTTTCACCGATGGATTTTCCTTCACCAGCAAACCATTAATTGCATATTATATTTCTCCATTAAGCCTTGTGCCCTTTCAGCACTCAGAAGGTGCAATATTACAAGCCTCTTGCCCTTTAAAAATTAAGTTGTCTCTGTTCGTGACCTCCTTGGAAGAGGTTCAAAATCTTACTGCTTTTATTTTGTTTTTCTAGGAGATAATCATGAGAGTTTCTCACATCAGAATCTTCAGAATGGGTGGCTCTGGGCCTTTGTAATTGGCACCAATAAGCTTGATATGAAGTAGAGGCTCCTCCACACACTAGAGAAGGAGCCCCTGATACCAGGGTCAAGGGAAATGGTCTTCAAAAGGATTGTACTGTTTTACATGCCTACCTACAGCTATGATGTAAAAGCACGAGCCTCAGGAAGTTTCTGCTTCAGGTAATATTCTATTGCCAGTATGTCAAGAATTTGGAATTTTTCCCCAAAGTCTTTTTCCTTAAGACCATAATTTCCCTGAAAAGGAAATTATGAAAATAAGAAAAATAATTTCTTATTTTTCCCTGATGCTACGCATCTGTTGAGGGTTGTCCAATAAGCATACATTTGACAAGTTGATGGCACTGGTTTAAAAAATACTTTACAATAGCATGAGGGAAAAAATATTGAGATATAACCCATGTGCCAGTAGGTAAACTTGAAGCATACAATCTTGGTTACTTAATTCAGATTGATTCACCTTAAACAATGGTTCTCAACCATGAGTGACTTGGCCCCTTAGGGGACATTTTGCAATGTCTGGAGACATTTCTGGCTGACACAACTGGGGATGAGAAGAGCCAATGCTACTGGTATCTAGTGTGTAAAAGCTAGGGCTCTTGATCAACACCCTATAATGATAAATGTTCCAGAACAGCCCTGCAAATTATCCCACCCAAAATGTCAATAATGCTGAGGTTGAGCAACCCTGATGGGAACATAATGACTTTCATAGGCATTTCCAGTTTTCTTGCCTGACTCCAAACCTCTTCCCCTTCCTGACCTAATGACATCTTTTCTAGCTGCCAGGTCTTTAAAGAAACAAGATTCTTTCCAACCTCAACCTCAAGCCTGGACTGTGGAAAATGAAGGCATATACTGATTTCTTCTAAAAATTCCGAAACACTTTTACTTAAGTACATGCGTTGGAACCTGGGACTTTAACAAATTCAACCGCTGTTCTCACCACACCATGCATACCTGCCCCCAGTTTTTCTAAACAGTGTAGCTTTAAAGCCACAATGGACATTCAACTCCTCTACCTACACCATATGTGGGCTTGGAAAGTCACAGACTCTCTCCCTGCTTCATTTCCACAGTGCAAAATGACATAGCAATGAAACCAACTTCATAGGGTAGGTTTGATGTTCATAAGAAATAAAGTAAAAGCGTTTGACAGTCTATAAAACATTAGAATGTTTGTTTTCACCATTATTCTTTTCCTCCCCAACTCCTTTCCATGCCCTTCTCCCCTGTGGCTAATATGCCTAGGCCTCCATGACAAAGATGTCACATGGCATGCTAGTCATGTATATGCTTTTAACTACAAAATCAGCATATCTATAACATGCATATTTATTACACTTGCTCCTACCCATATAGACAGTGAATCTGCACAGTCACGCATTTCAAACATTAGAGAAAGAGTTAGTTTTACTGCAATTGAACTTTCCCCAAGTTTACCAGAAAAAAAAAAAAGATAGGTAATTCAGAATTTTCACTACATAGTACCTATGGATAAAAACATAAAATGAATCATAATAAAATATATTTTCTCATAAGAACAAGATTTTGATTTATGGTTTAACAAACATTTGATATCAAATAGATCAAAGAAAGAACAAACAGAAAACAAACTTCTATAACCTTTAAAACAGAAGTAGTATACTTCAAGCCATATACTATCAACATAAATGTACCTATTGATACTTGATATTTTTGTTAGCTTTTTTTTTAACTACTACATAATAGTTGTATATCTTTATAAGATACATGTGATGTTTTGATACAGGCATACAATGTGAATTATTCAAATCAGGGTAACTGGGGTATCCATAACCTCAAGCATTTATTATTTCTTTGTGTTAGGAACATTCCAGTTCCATTCCTGTAGTTATTTTAAAGTATACCCTAATTTCCACACCCAGTTTTTGGAGAGTTTTTATCATGAAGGGATATTGAATTTTATCAAATTCTTTTTCAGCATCAATTGAAATGATCATATGGTTTTTGACCTTTTTTCTGTTGATATGTTGCATCACATTCATTGATTTGCATATGTTGAACCATCCTTGCATCCCTGGGATGAATCCCACTTGATCATGATGAATACTCTTTTTAGTGTGTTGTTGAATTTGGTTTGCTAGTATTTTTTGAGGATTTTTGCATCTATGTTCATCACAGATATTGGTCTATAGTTTTGTTTTTTGTTGTTGTTGTGTTTTTGTCTGGTTTTAGTATCAGGGTGATATAAGCCTCGTAGAATGAATTTGGGAGTATCCCCTCCTCCTCGATTTTTTGGACTAGTTCATGTAGAAATAGTATTAATTCTTCTTTGAAGGCTTGGTAGATGTCAGCAGTGAAGCCATTGGTCCTGGGCTTTTCTTTGATCAGAACCTTTTTATTACTGCATCTATCTTATTATTTATTATTGGTTTACTCAGATTTTGGATTTCATCCTTGTTCAATCCTGGTAGTATATGTCTAGGACTTTATCCATTTCTTCTAGGTTTTCCAATTTATTGGCATATAGTTGCTCATAGTATTGTCTAATGATCCTTTGGATTTCTGCAGTATCAGTTGTAATGTCTCCATTTTCATCTCTGATTTTATTTATTTGAGTCCTCTCTCTTTTTTTAATTAGGCTGACTAAAGGCTGTATCATTTTTTGTTTATTTTGAAAAAGGGATTTAGTTCATTGATGCTTTATAATTTTTGTTTCAATTTCATTTATTTCTTCTCTGATCTTTATTATTTCTTTTCTTCTACTAATTTTGGATTTGGTTTGCTCTTGTTTTTCTAGTTATTTGAGATGTGTCATTAGGTTGTTTATTTGAAGATTTCCTACCTTTATGGTATAGGCACTTATTGCTATTAACTTTCTTCTTATTACTGCTTTTTCTGTATCCTTTGATATGTTGTATTTTCATTTGTTTTGAGAAATTTTTCCTTCTTACTCTCTTAATTTACCCACTGACATTCTGGAGCTTGTTGTTTAATTTCCACATGTTTGTATAGTTTCCAATGTTCCTCTTGTTATTGATTTCTAGTCTTATTCCATTGTGGTCAGAAAAAATATTTGGTATGATTTCAATTTTTTTGAATTTTTTAAGACTTGTTTTGTAGCCTAACATATGGTCTATCCTTGGGAATGATCCATGAGCTGAGGAGAAGAATGTGTATTCTGCAGCCACAATCTGTAAATATCTATTAGATCCATTTGGTCTATAGTACAGGGTAAGTCCAATGTTTTTTGTTGATTTTCTGTCTGGATGATCTCTCCAATGCTGAAAGCAGAGTGTTAAGGTCTCCAATGATTATTGAATTGGGTCTATCTCTCTCTTTGTCTCTGATAATATTTCCTTTATATATCTGGGTGCTCCAGTGTTGAGTGTATATATATTTAGAACTGTTATATCCTCTAACTGAAATGACCCCTTTATCATTATATACGGACCTCTTTTGTCTCTTTTCACAGTTTTTGTCTTGAAATATATTTTATCTGATAGAAGTATAGCTACTCCTGCTCTTTTTTGGTTTCCATTTGCATAAAATATCTTTTTCCATCCCATTTTCAGTCTATGTGTATCTTCATGGGTGAGGTGTGTCTCTGCACACAACATATGGTCAGCTCTCATTTTTTGATCCATTCAGCTACTCTATGTCTTTTGATTGGAGAGTTCAGTCAATTCACATTTAATGTTAATATTGATAACTAAGGACTGACTACTGCCATATTATTATTTGATTTCTTGCTGTTTTGTGGTCCTCTCTTTCTTTCTTACTTACTTCCTGTCTTCCTTTGTTAAAAGTAATTTTCTCTCATAGTGTATTTTAATTTCCTGCTTTTTATTTTTTTGTGTATCTGTTGTAGGTTTCTTTGATTTGAGGTTACCATGACACTGGTGAAAAATATTTTATAACAGATTATTTTAAGCATATGACAACTCTGCTTACAAATAAACAAGCAAAGAGAAATCTAACAGAAATTCTACCTTTTAACTCCATCCTCTTCCCCCTGCTTTTTAACTTTTTGTTGTTTCTACCCATATCTTTTTATACTATCTATCTTTCAAAATGTTGTTGTAATTATTTTTGATAGATTTGTCTTTTAGGCTTCCTATTCAAGATATGTTTTATGAATCACAGTTATAGCAATATACAGTATTCTGTATTTGTGTACTTACTGTTATCAGTTAGTTGTATGCCTTCAGATGATTTCTTATTGTTCATTAACATTCTTTTCTTTCAGACTGAAGAATGCCTTTTAGCATTTCTTATAGGACAGGTCTGGTGTTGATGAAATAAATACCTCAACTTTTGTTTGCCTGGGAAAGTCTTTATTTGTCCTTCATGTTTGCAGTATATCTTTGCTGGATATAATATTCTAGGGTTAAAGTTTTTTTCCTTCAGCACTTTGAGTATGTCATGCCACTGTCTCCTGGCCTGTAAGGTTTCCACTGAGAAGTCTGCTGCCAGATATATCAGAACTCCTTTATATGTTATTTTTTTTCTTTATTCTTGCTTCTCTTAGGACCTTTTCTTTATCTGTCACCTCTGGGAGTTTGATTATTAAATGCCTTAAGGTAATCTTTTATGGGTTAAATCTGCTTGGTGTTCTATGACCTTTTTGTACCTGAATGTTGATATCTTTCTCTAGGTTTGGAAAGTCCTCTGTTATTCTTTCAACAAACTTTCTCCCCAATCTCTTTCTCTACCTCTTCTGTAGGCCAATAACTCTTAGATTTGCCCTTTGAGGCTATTTTCTAGATCTTGTAGGCATTCGTCATTCTTTTTTCTTTTTTCTCTTCTGACTATATATTTTCAAATAGCCTGTCTTCAGGCTCACTAATTCTTTCTTCTGTTTGGTCAGTTCTGCTGTTGAGAAATTCTGACGCATTTCTCAGTTTGTCAATTGAATTATTAAGCTCTAGAATTTCTGCTTGATTTTTTTTTAATTAGACCAATCTCTATGTTAAATTTCTCTAATAAGCTTCTGAATTCCTTCTCTGTGTTGTCTTGAAGTTCACTGAGATTCTTCAGGATGGCTATTTTGAATTCTTTGTCTGAAAGGTCACATATCTCCATTGCTCCAAGATTGATCACTTGTACCTTATTTAGTTTGTTTGGTGAGATCATGTTTTCCTGGGTGTTCTTGATGCTTGTTGATGTTCACAGATGTCTGAACATTGAAGAGTTAGGTATTTATTTTCATTTTTGCAGTCTGGGTTTGTTTGAACCTGTCCTTCTTGAGAAAGCTTTCCAGATATTCAAAGGGAATTGAATGTTGTGACCTAAGTCTTTGGTCACTGCAGCTAGTAATATATCAGCACTTAGGGTACCCCAAGCCCAGTAATGATTTTGGCAGACTACCTGTGATACCGCCTTGGTGGACTAGGGTAAGACACAGGAGAATTCCCTGGATTGCCAGCCAAAGACTCTCACTCTCTTCCCTCGCTCTTTGTGCTGGTCTTCTAGGGAGGTATGATGTGGACATCCCCTAGTGGCCACCACAGTCAGGTCACACCTGAAGCCAGCTCAGTCTCACCAAATCAGTGGTGACTGTTGCCTAGCTGCCTCTGGTGTTTATTCAAAGCCCAAAGGCTCTTTAGTCGGCAGGTTGGTGAACCCTTCCAGGACTGGGTCCTTCTCTTCAGGGCAGCATGTTTCCTTCTGGACCAGGAGGGGTCCATAAATGCCTTCTAGGAACTAAAACCTGGACTCAGGGGCTTCAGGAGTCTGCTTGGTACTTTATTTTACTGTGGCTGAGCTGGTGCCCAAGTTGCAAAATAAAGTCCTCTGAACTTTTCCCTTCCCCTTCTGCAAGTATTAGAAGACTCTCTGAGCTGTGCTGCCTGTAGCTGGGGGAAGGGATGACATAGACATTGGCTTGTCTGCCACCGCTGGTGTCTCACTCAGTCACATGCACCCCAAGTCCACTGGCTCTGAGGCAGCACAGACCAGCTGCAGGAACTGTCCAACAACTGTAGCTCTTGTGGCCTGACTGCCTTATGAATTTAGTCCAGGCCCCATGCTGCTTTCTTTTTGCCAGCCAGGGCTGGAGATGGTGGAGCTGGTGGAGCTAGCAAGAACCCTGGGATGGGGGTTGGATTTCTCTCTAGCAGACCTGGTCTAAATGTTCCTTCCATGGGCCATGGGGACTAGCAGAATTCTGCCCTGTGCTGTGTTCCCCATGCCAGGGTGGCACTGGGTTTCAATGCAAAGTCCCACAATCATGTCATTCTCCCTTCCCCAAGCATACAGAGTGTCTCTTTACTGTCTCTCTCCACTTGGAGTGCTCTGCGGCACTGCTGAGGGACGTGGAAGGGGTGGTGTTGGCAATGTAAGATTGTCTTTTCTGACCTCTTCAGCGCCTCTTTCCTTGACATAATGTCAAAGGTTCTTCTGGGTTCTTCTGAAGGTGCTTGCTTGCATGGATAGTTTTTGAATTTGGTGTACATGCGGAAGGATGATTGCTGGAAGTTTCTCTTCAGCTATCTTGCTCTGTCCCCACCTAGTCTTAATATTTATAAGACTTTTTGATTGATGGCTTAGTTAATGTTTTATAAAAATAAAGCTCATGGAACTTTGAATTGTTGCCTTCTTTTTCCCTTAAGCTAGCAAAAACATTCAATCTCTTTCCATCTACCTTGGAGGACAGTGGAGGACCTTGCAACATTGAGACCTTTAGTCAACAGAGTTCACTATGGGATCTAAACATCTGAAGCTTTCCCAGAGAACTTTAGTTCTCTATTGACTTTACCCTCCAGGGTACATTTCAGCAACTGCTGTCACCTGTGGCAGCTTGATATTTGCCTTTCCTATTATACATTTGGGAATGCAAAGCTAACATATCAGAGACTGTTCATCTCAGCCAGGGATGTACCCTAAAATTCAGGAACTGTCAAAGGTGAGCAGTAGTGCCTAGCACCAGAATCCACATAGGCGTGGGTAATAAAGCAAAAATAGCATACTTTTCAATTGATTATATTTAGTCTGTAATAATACATTTGTTTCTATAAACCAAGTCAATAACAATAAATTATTCTCTAATAAGAAATGATAAATGTTCCAGGTGATAGCCTAAATACTCTGATTTGATTATATATTGTATGCATGTATCATAATATAACATGCAACCCATAAATATGTACAAACATGCATTAAGTTAAAAATTTAAAAGACAAAAAAAGTAAAATATAATTTAGAAAAAAGAAGAAATACAAACGTCTCAGTAATGTTCTACTCACAAGTAAACTTCTGCAGTAAGTCAGAATCTCCCCTTATCTCTGAACTAAACCTCTCTGTTTGGTCAAGTTTACTTACCATCTTCCTCAAATGGCTCATCTTCTCTCAGCTAAGCTAGCCGACCTCTGAGTCTGCTGCTGCTACCACTAACCAGTGCTTGGTAGGGAGTTTCTGCAGAAACAGAACTGTACTTCAGGGCCCTGCCAGTCTTCACCTTCCACAGCTGAGGCTGTTTAAGCACAGCCTGCTCTCATTCTAAAAATGAATCTGGATCCTCTGAAGCAGAGGTACCTAATAAGCTCAATCATTCCAGTTGTATGTCCAGCCTAACACTGTGGTCTCCCAGATTCACGGCCACCCCCACCACCAAACACATGCACACACAACCAACATGACCTGTGTGCTGTCCCTCTGACCCAAATCACTGACTCAGTGCCTGCTGCCTAGAACTTGGTGCCAACACCATACGTCACTTTTGGAGGGCTTAATCAGCATGAAGAATAGGGTTCCTTGAGGCATTATCTCGAAATAGTTTAACTATAAGGGTCTTAACTGTCCATGACATTGAGTCTACATGAGATACATAATGTAAATGAAAATTTGAGAGAAGCAAAAAAACGCAAAACTGAATTTTATACTCATGTAGACTTACTCTGTGGTTTTAACACCATTTTAGCACTGCAATTATCCTTACCACATTTGACAAGTTTGTCAGTAACATTTTATAAGTAGTACTTTTTCCCCTCAAGAAAACCCTTATAACACATTCAGCAGGTCCACATTATTATAAGGACTTGCCCTGACTTCTCACGCACACATTCATACTATTACAGCTGAGCCCACCCAGTCCCTGGCTCAACCAAGCCTACACCTAATTGCCTTGGCATTTGCAACTGCTGGTCCTTCTGCCTGGAGGGCTCTGCCCGCAGAGGGTTGAGAGGCTAGCTCCAAGTCTCAGCTCAGACAGTCCCAGGGAGGCCTTCTTTGACTGCCCTGTCTAATTAGTGTTTCCCACCAACAATAATATTAACTATTACCACGACATTCTTTAGTTTCTTAATAGCATTAAATATTACCCGAATTACCTTATTAACATAAGGTAATTCAATTCAATTACCTTATTAATGTAAGGTAATCGTTCATTATCTGCCTCTTGCACTAGAATATTTATCTCCATGAGAAGAGGGATCTTACCTGTCTTAGCTACCACTTTGTTCTCAACTCCTAAAACAGTGTTGGCACAAAATAAATATTTATTAAAATATTTGTTGTAAATTTCTATTATGTTGACTACCAACAAGAGTTACACTAACCATATTACTCTTTCTTTTCACTTGATTTTTTTAAACTTCTTACAACAATGACTTGAAACTCCTTCAATTGAATTGGACATAAATCCTGCTCTACACAGATATTAAATCAGTACTTTTAATAGAAAATTAGAAAATGCAGAAAAGTGTAGGGAAGAAAGCAAGAAATCAACCATAATCCCACAATCTGGAGAATACCATGATTAATACTTGATTCCTCCTTGTACTTTTCTAAGTATATATGTATACACATATACACAATGCACTATAAACGTAAAATGCACCATTTTGCGTTTTTTCTATCTCCAATTAAGAGTATATGCCACAGTTCACCAGTTCTGCAGAATGCTTCCAGTGATTATCTATGGGGAGGTATGTTATCTATGGGTTGTGTAAGGAAGAGATTAGAGACTGCAATAAAGGATATTTTCACTTTTGACTCTATATACGATGATGTTTTCTTAAATTTTTAAAAAGTGAGCATGCATTAAATTATATGGAAACAAAAGAACACGATCTCAGTTAAAACTTTCATGGCCATCTTTAAGTTCATTCTTTTTTGTTGGCATTTTGAAGCAGAACTCAAAAGTCTTTCCTTTTGTAGAATATATAGACCCTGTTTGCAAAGGTTAGAACCATGCAAAGGTGAGGAGACTGTTTATTCAGGCATGACTCTTGGTTAATTAAAGTCCTTAATTATGCCGATAGAATTCACCCAGGATAACCTTGATAAGCACTCCCATTAGAAAAGGGAAAGAACAGAATACAGATAGCAACCATTAGTCTGTGGGACTTCTGGGACCTTGCCCGGCAGACATTGCAAGGATCCCTTCCACTAGGGTTGGGGATGTTCCTTGATGAGGCCCCAGTTTTGATCCATGGTACCCCTCTCGCCCAGTGCAGTGTTTTCTGTGGTTCTTAGGCCCACCTTGCAGAGGGCTTTTTCATTTCCATGATTCCCCTTGTCTTTTTCTTAAGTGAGTATTAGAGAACATGTTTGCTTGGAGTTTGAGCAGCCTTCTCAGACTACTTCCTGCCCGCAGAAGGTTGATGTGCCAGGGTCACTTCAAGTCTATTTACAGTTTCCTTGAGCCCTTAACTGATAGATATTCTGGCACCTCTCTCAAAAATTTAGTCAGCTTCCAGATTTGATTCAAGTCAACTTTGTGACATAGTCACAGCCACAACAAGACAGAACTTTCTCTCTTGTTTCTTGTAGGTATCTTGAGCCCATAAGGCTTTGTCATGGGAAGACCTGTACCACTCTGTCCAACTGAAAGTACTCACTGGGTACCACTTTATGTAGAGGTTTTAGTCATGGGTATGACAGTCATATCTTTAATTTGATCCTTGCCACAAGGTTAAGTTCTAATCAGCCTTTCTTGTTCATCTCAGTTTTGTTTTTTTAATGGATAAGGATGAGAATCACTTGTATCTTCCAATTGTCTAAGTCTTCACATTTCTGGCTCCCTATAATCACTTTCATTCCTAATTGCAGGCTGGAAAATTATTTTCTGAACTCATCTTTTCCTGCACTATTTTATGTACTCAATAGTTACCAACACATGCCACCAGCTTTCCACTTTCCAGCCTCTACCCCTAGAGCTACAAGTTTATAGGGTACATTATCTGCCTCCCATGTTTCATCAAATGTTTCACTCCTATGAATATGAATCACCATCCCTATGGCTTCTCATATCACTTCCTTTCTTGTGTACTACCTAGCCCCTGAGCCAGTGCTATTTATTTAAAATTTTTGTTCTATTAATAGAACATCCCCGTGCTTGTGATAATTTCTATATTCAAGATCGGTTCAGTGTTCCTCTAGTAATAAACACTAAAATCTCAGTGGCTTAAAACAACGAAAGTTTAATTCTTATTCATGCTACATATCCATGATGGGATGGTGTAGGAGCTCTGTTCATTGTAGTCACTTGGGAATCCAAACTGACTGTGTAGCTACTATCTTGAATGTTGCTGGTTGCTGTAGCAAAAGGAAAAAAGAGTTCCGAAGAGTCTTGCTTTGGCAAGCCTGGAAGTGACTCATATTGCTTCTGCTCATAACTAATAGGCCAAAATTAGGTATATTACATTACCAAACTATGAGGAAGCCAGGAAGAGCAATTCTCCCCTGTGCCCAGAATGACTGACAAAAGGATTTGTTTAACACCATAAATACCTACCAAAATAGATAGATAAATAAAAAAGAAAATTAAAATATTTGTGATAAGTGCTGTGAAGGGGGTGGAAACTGTGCTGTCCAATAGAAGTAACCAAGGGACCTATTTAACATGGATGGTCTGAGAGGCCTCTCTGAAGAGGCAATCTATGCACTGAGACCTCAAAGGTCAGAAGGCATGAGTAGGAATTAAAAGAACATTCCAGACAGTAAACAACAAGCCTAAAGGCCCTAAGGTGGAATGAGCTTAGTTTTCCTGAAACTTACAGAAGACAAGATAGTTTGGAATCAAAGAAGCAACGTGGGTGGGAGGGAGTGTCATAAGATAGGCGATACCCAAAGGTTAGATCACAAAGGGCCCTGAAGGCCACAGCAAATAATTAGGCTTTTATTCTACCTGCAAGAGAAAGCCATTGAAAGGTCTTAGGACAAGAAGTGCAAGTTTGATTTATGTTTTAAAAGAGTAACTCTCTATGTGGGAAATTACCTGGAAACAAATAAGAGTGAAAATTGGAGACCCTCTACGACAGTGGTCCCCAACCTTTTTGGCACCAGTTTCATGGAAGAAATGTTTTCCATGGGTCGGGGGAGCTCTATAGCTTGGTCCCTAACAGGCCACGGACTGGTACCAGTCCACAGCCCCAGGGTTTGGAACCACAGCTCTAGGAGGTATCACAGCAGACAGGTATCTCTGCAGACAGAGATGGTAGTGGCTAGGGTGTGGGGTAGGGGCAGGGCTCAGTATTGAAGATGGCAAGAAGTGAATAAATTTAAGATATTTTGAAGGACTTACTAATGGATTGAATAAGAGAGAAAAGTTTGAAATGACTTCCATGTTTTTTGTTTTAGTGACAGAGTGGTTAGTGTTGTAATTTACAGAGACCAGGAAGTATAGGGAACACCTAGGTTTAGAATCTACAGGCAACCAGATCCTGTTTTGGACATGTTGAGACATGCAAATGGGTAAGAAATTAAATATAAGGATGGATCTCACAGGAAAAGTCTGGATTAAAGACATAAATCAAGAGCTCTCAGCATGATGTCACTCAGATCACACAGGCAGGAATGTGGGTTGGAGAAGAGATGGGGACTCCAGGATATACCTAACAAATTCCTCCTTGATATTTGTTCCCGGAAATGTGTCATTGTTGGGTACGTGGATTTGTATTTCTAATTGTCAGGAAGTAAAATTAATGAATAACAATCTAGGCAGCTGTTAATATGTAGAGGTTTTTCTTTTGATTTGAAACCTATTTATTATTTCTAAATGAGAGCAAAAAATATATTTATTAAACACTATTGTTATCCCCATTTTACACATGTGGAAAACTGAAGTGGAGAGGGGTTAGTCATTTGCCCAAGATGACATAAAATTAATAAGGGGTGGGTGGATCCTGTATTGAAAATTAAGCAATCTGACTCCAGAGTCTGCATTTATAACCCTTAGCAGGAGTGGGGAACTTGCAGCCTCAAGGCCACGTGTGGCCTTCCAGGTCCCCAAGTCTGGTCCCTCGACCGAATCCAAACTTCACAGAACAAATTCTTTTATTAAGGATTATTAAAGGATTTGTTCTGTAAAATTTGGATTCAGTTGAAAGGCCGCACTCAGGATCCAGAAGGCTATAAGTGGCCCCAAGGCTGCAGGTTCCAAAGTAGCTTGGTTTATTTATTTAGTGGGTCATAAATAATAGACTTTATATTTATAACAATTCCAGTAAGAGTTTTTATTGGATCTCTATGTGTTCATGTGTGCATGTCTGGATCATTAGGGTTGTTAGGTACAATTTACTGGTGGCTGTGCCCTATGGCATTACAGCCAAACCCTAGGAAGAACAGAACTGGCTTCACTAGAATGGCCCTGAAGCTTCAAACCATTAAAAACAAACACAACATTTAAAACAATGCAAATTGTACCAGACAGTTTGGTTTGCTCTGCTTTGTGGCATCAATTTGGATGCCATTTGCTAGTCAGGGAGATGAGTTAATTTTTTTCCCCACCACACACTACAGCTTTTCTCTCCACAGAACATTATATATAGTATTAACACACTGAACTTACATGATTGTTTTAAATGTTAAAGATTTCATTGAGAGCAGAAATTGCTTTTCCATTGCTTTTTCCTAGAATATATTCTCGGTGTCTAGCAGTCTGGCACGTAGTAGGAGCCCAGCAATACTGGATAGGATGGCAGAGGGAGGGAGAGACAGAGAGAGTGAGAGACAGAAAGAGAAAGGGAAGGAGGGAAAGGAGGAAGGAAGGGAGGAAGGGAAGGAGAAAAGGAGGAAGGAAAGGAGGAAGGGAAAGGTGAGAGGAAGAATGGAAAGAAGGAAGAAAAAAAGTGAAGGAATTCAAATCAAACTCTCCTACTGGACACTTTTAGAACGTGAGCAAGATCATGTTTTACACAAAAAAAGTTTTTCCTATTTATGGTCGTACAGTAACGTCGTAATCCCACCGGAAACACTTTAACTCTGCCTCCACTCGCTTTCTACCCTTTGGGACCTCCCCTGGACCCTCGGCCCTCTCTTCCTCTCAGCCCCGCCCACTCACCCCGGCTCCTCCCCTCCATCCCGGCTCTGGCCTACCTAGCCACTGCGCCTGCGCACCAGTAGCCAGCCTCTGGCTGTAGGGGCGGGGTCCAAAGACCGACGTAGCGAGGCGAGGAAGAGGAAGAGGAAGTTGGGGGAGGGTCCTAGCGGGGAGTGAACCGGAAGCGTATACGCTCCTGCTTTTCGGCCAGGCGGAACCTGCTCTGCTGGGCCCAGTAGCCGCAAAAGAACTTTCTTTCTCCCGCCTGAACGGTCGCCGCGGCCAACTGCCTCGCCCGCCTGGCAGCCTAACCCGCCTTTTCTTCTTCTCTCCGGCCTCGCGCTGTCTCCCTCTCGCCCGGCGGTATCCGCTTGCTGCTGCCACCGCCTCCTCCTCTTCTGACCGGCCAACCGGCCCGCCCCGCTGCAGTGATGTGCGACAAGGAGTTCATGTGGGCCCTGAAAAACGGAGACTTGGATGAAGTGAAAGATTATGTGGCCAAGGTGAGCGGGGATGAGTGGAGTGGGCGAGAGCACGGAGGTGGGAAGGAGATGAGGCTGAGGAAGCTGATGGGAGCTGGACTGGCGGGGGTGGAGTGGGCGGGAGGAAAGACTTTCTGAATGGAGGTGGCACCAGGGGACAAAGGTGTCTAGACTGAAAGGTCGGTCCAGGTAGCTTGATAGCGTTCTGTGTCAGGTAACTGCTGTGTTGAGTCAGGCTCTTCTTGCCTTCCTAACCCCTTGGGGGATGGGAGGAGTGGTATCTGACTCTTCGAGAGTCTCTTCTGAGAGCTGATAATTTGAGTTTGTCCCTCTTCTACACCAGATTACTTAAATCTTTCTTTGAATGAGGTAATTCTCCATCTTGGACTTGCCCATTACTGAATGAAGTTACCTAAGTAATTAGGATCAAAGGAACATTTCCTTTAACTTTGGGCCTGGTATGAATTTAAAGAATTCATTGACCGTGAAAGAGTACCGAAAATAGCATTAGTTAAAATTCTGAAACTTGGTATCACTTCACTGTGAGTCTTAGCTTTGGGTGTGGCCTTTTTCCTCTCCCCTACCACAACAAATACGTATTTGCTTCAAGTGGTAAGGTTGTCTGCTAGCATCTGGGAGTGCTTAAGATGTCTGACTAGTTTTTAAACAAGCATGTTAACTTTAGTTACTCCATCCCTTCTCTTTGATTCCATCTGAAATCTTACATGTGTAATAAATAGTAATGCAGTTTAGTCACAGTATATTTGGGAGTAAAGTTATGATAAAGAAAGCCAAACTCAAACCTAAGCCCCGAAAATAAAACTGAATCCACATTGTGGCCGAGTGGGAAACTTAAAATTCCAAGCTAGCCTCCCTTTGGACCTGAAACTGTGCCTTTTGTAACTATGAGAACTTACGTGTGATTTTAATATGGTGATAATCTAAAAAGAAGTCTTCCAAAACAAAAGTATAATTTTATGACATAACCATGGAGGCATCTTGCTCACATTCTAAACCTGGTCTAGATTTTAATTTTTCAAAGGATATAACCACTGGTATGCTGCTTTGTTTTTGTTTCAAAGATCTGTGTTAGGAAGCAAGTAAGCAGAAGCAGAGTTTCTTCAAATTTGCAGGATTGTGCAAGGCAAGCTGCTGATGGTTTTTACTCTATGTAATATCATTACAATTTAGACTTTTTGGATGGAGTTTATCTGCTTAGCTGTTATTTGTAGTGGATTTTTAGGACAGGCTATCTTCTATTCACTGCTTTCTCAGCTGGTAGCAAACTGAAACCCTGACTTATTGACTGTTTCAATATAAGGTTAAAAGGAAGAAATTACTTGGTATACTTACCAGTGGTAGAGTACTTCAGTGCTCTGGAAGTGAGTGGGCTTTTTGTTTACCTGTCACGGTGGAACCTATGTTATTTGATATACTTGAAATACAAAAAGTTGGTAAGTACTAACTGAACTTACAGCTACAAAAATAATACAGTTTATATAGTATCTTCCTAATACATTATTTTATATCATCTTTGTGAGTCTTGTAAGTCCTATTATTAGTCCCATTTTACAAATTACTGAGATCCAGGGTACTTAAGAAAAGAATCCAAAGTTAGAGAGAAATTAAATGGTGAAACAAGAACTAAAGTGCTGGCCCCAACTGAAACTCTTTAGGTGCTCCATGCAGTCTTTCTGAATCTAAGGTCTAACTGTGAAACCATATAATACCAAGATTTCTAATAGGATATTCCCAAGGTCTACATTCAGGCAGATAAATTGTGCATAAAGAATCTCAATTACACAAAAATATTTACGTAGAAATAAGGGCCAGTAAAGGTGGATTCATTTATTTTCAGGTAGTTTTAAAATTAGGTCATTATGTTCAGTTTGATTTTTTCCCCCCTTCTTACTACCATTTTACCTATTCTTCATTAACATAAAAAGTGTGCACAAGAGGGAGGGTAGACATTCAAAGAAAGGCAAAGGGAAATATTGAGAAGTGGTCTATGCAAAAAGATTTGAATGTAATGTAATCCTGTGTACAGACCATTGAGCTTTTTCCTTTCTTAGTTTTTATTGAATAAGGTGGGTTTCTTAAGATAATTTTTACTTTGTTAATAAGAAATAGTAAGAAGACAACAAAACTAGCACTCTAGTTTTACTGACTGAGCTCTCTTATTGTGCCTCTTCAGACACTGAGGTTCTTATTACATGGTTTCTTGTGCTCAGCAGCCATCCCTGCTTATTGATTGACTCACCTTTTTCATTCGCCAGTTTATGAACACTCATTATTGTCTGAGTTTATGTAATGTGCATTTATCTGAGTAGGTATGTACAAAGAAAGTACTAAAAAAAATTTGGACTTGCCTAGTTTTCATACTCAGGAATGAGAATCCTTTTAAAATACTCTGTTCAGTATTTCTGTGTAAATCTCTCACATTGTTAATGTAAGAATGTACCTATAAGAGAAGCATTTTTAATATTTTCCCTTTTAAAATATTTTTAAAAATCCATAATTACACTTTTCTACCTGCTTCTGAATTCTCTATTGAAATTTGAAGCGTGGATAGCTGTAAATTATTGGTTTTAGGTGAGTTCTTGAACTCTGCCAAAAAGTCAGTTCAGAGTTACCACACCACTGAAAATTGTATGTTTCTAAATGGAAAAGGCAGTATATAGAGAAAAATCACTGCATTAAATGTTCATCTGTAATTTTAAAATGGTATCTTAAGCAATTTTAAAGTCTTCCGATGCTGTATTTTGGCTTCTTGACTGACCTAAGGACCACATTTAGTTAATTCATCCATTTTTATTGGGCATCTTTCAGGTCCCAAACACTTTACTAGGCCTGGGATGATAGTAAAGAAGTTGAACACAATGCTCAGGAAACTTAAGCAACTATATTTAGCCAACCTATGTGAAAAAACTTTCAGACCTTTAAAGTAGTATGCAAATTACCCATTTTTGATATATATGCTTCCTCTAGTTGACATTATTTTTGCCTTTGTCTTCCATCATGGTCCAGCCATTTGCCAAAACCAGAAATTGGGAAATTTTCCTAGATCTCTGAGGGTTAGTAAGACTACCTTCTTAGTCTCTCTCATCCATTCTTTATTCTCCAATCTTATCACCACTACTTTAGATTAGCTGTTGCTTCTTTCCAGTCTGGCCTATATTTTCCTTGACAATAATCCTCCCCCCTTCCTGATCAATTTACAGAGTTTAAGTGGAGGGATCTCTCTATAATGTGAATGTAAGCATGTTATCTTTTTCAGCCAGCCTCCTTCAGTGATCTTAAAATACCTCTGTGATTCCTCCTTAACTTATTTAAAAAGGGCTGACTCCTCCTCAGTATGCCGAACTAGGCCATTCTGATCTTGTCCATCCCTGCCTTTCTAAATTTGCCTCTCTGCAAGCACTCTGCTCCAGACCCTGCCATGCTGTTTTACTTTACATGTGTTCTTCTAGCCTCCTTGATCATATCTGCTCACCTAAATCCCTAACCCCCAACCTGGTGAACTCTTCTTTATCATCTCAGGGTAAAGATCATCTCTTCCAGAAAAACATTTTGACTTCAAATGGAGCACTGCTTCTTTTAATGTTTCACTTATCAAATTGCTGTGATTTTGTTTACATGTCTGTCTTCATTAGGCTCTGAGCTTCAGGAGGGTAGATACTATATTCTTTTTTATCTTTGTATCTCCAGTAGAGTGAGAGCCAAGGGATTTCATACATTAAAAGCATATGTTCCTAGTAAGGAATTCTTTTTATTCTTAGCTATAATTTCAACATACTTCATTAGTTATATAATAATAACCATTTGTAGTTTGTAACAATTTAGAAATAATTAGCATTAGGCAAAACATCTTTGTAAATTAAAATTCTCAGGTGTATCTGTAAAAGATACTATTCACTTGTGGAAACTTTTTTGTATTCGTGGTCACACATAATCTTACCTTACAATTTGTATTTCTAATTTTGATCCTATACAGTCCAGAAAAAGTTAAATTGTATCTTTGCCTTAGGAAGAAACAAAAATAACTAAATTATTGACATTTCTATTCAGAATGATTTAAATTAAATAACACTTTAAAAAAAGACCATGTTCATAAAACGTTATGTATTTGAGCATTGCATTATATAGGTATTATTTCATTTTTGACATTAAGCCATGAGCATTGTTATTAATGTTAGTCCCATTTTATAAATTTTAGAGACAAAGATTAAATAACTTGCCCAAGATCACAAAGTTCACTAGGGTCAAATCTCAGCTTCATTACTCAAGATTTGGGTAATGAAGTTAAAATTTGACCCTAGTTCCTTGGATTCTAAAGAGCTTCAAAAGTTCCTTGCTATTTAACTACTTCAGCATACTCTTCACCTTCATTTCTCAGTAATGCAAGATAGCTGGGGGGGGGTACTATATTATTGAGTATGTAAGTGTTTAAAATAATCACAACAGGATGGTAATTATCCATTGAGACTACTTAGAGATGAGCTTTGTGGTAGATTTTGAGAATCCAGCACTCTTATAGGTGAATGTGAGTTGTATTGATAAGTAGCATCTTATAATCTCCAGCAGGTCTGATATATGTACTCTTGTTTACATGTACTTCTGTTTCACTTGCTGTGAAATAGAAGCCTGGTCTCTAACTTCCCTTTCTCTGTGGTTTCCTTTCCCTCTCCAACCCCCATTCTAATTACATCTGCCTTTGACACTCTAATAGGTTTGAAAAGCAACAATTGTGTACCACGTGAGAGGATAGGATCTCTAGAACCTGAGAAAGGTATCAACTCTAGTCTTTAGAAATTGTTAAGACTTATTGAGGTCACTTTTCACCTTCCTAATAAATTAGCCAATTTAAAAGAGGACCTGATTCAATCTATCTTGTATTTACTAGTTTTAGACAGCTTCCTTTTTTTTTTAATTATCAGTTTCTTTCTTATCATAAAAATGTATCGCTATTTGTTGCCCTTTGTACAGCAGGGTTCAGTAGCCATTCAGAAAGCAAATATCAGTTTATATAAGATATAAATTCCCTCAGTAGATATAAAAAGTTTAATGTAGATACTTTTCTTGAGAAATATGCTTTTAGTCTTCTTTCTTTAAATGTAAAATAAAGGAAGATCTTTTTTTACATTGGAACAAAAGTGTTCATTCATATGTCCATAGGCTATGTAAAATATTTTATTTTGAGATTTTAAACATTTTCCTTCCATTGGTGGAAATAATTAAAAGTTTAATGAATTAAAGCTGATTTAATTTATAAAAAATAATATGGGCTTATCATTTTAAAATATAAAGCTGTGCTGAAATATAAAGCTGTGCTGAATAGAATAACCTAAAACAAAGTATCTCGTTGCCTAGACCCCCTACCCAGGTGGTTTCTTTCTTTAAAATATGAAATTTATTAGATATTCTTAAGATAAAAAAGTACAACGAAGACAAAAATTGGCCTTAAATTCTACTTAGGTAGCTCCTACTAGCTTTTAAAAAAGTAAAATTAAATTAATTTAAGTATAGATTTAAAAATCCAACAGAACTAAAAGGTAAAGTCTTCTCCTTCCCAATTCCTGTGAACAAAGCTTGCCATTATTAACAAGTTCATGTAACTAATTTCAGAAAAACATTGGAAATTCACTTATCTCTTTCCCCACTTAAAATTTGATACCCTTTCCTGTGTTTGAGGAGTTCCCTACTATTCAGTATGAATCTTGATGAAGTGTAAGTCCTGGTGCCTACAACAAAAAAGCCAAAAAAGACAAATAAATTTCTCCTGCCCACATGGGAAATGGACTCATAACCCAAATATGATTAATTGGATGCTTCTGTCTGGAGCTGATACAAAGACTCAGACATGATAAAAGGATGTAGTGGCAGCAATGAAACCAGCAGAAGTAGTAATGTGCCAGTTGTGGCATCTCTTCTGTGCCCAGGTGGTTCTTGTGACAGATTTTGATTTTACAGATGTCCCCCGACTTACAACAGTTCAACTTAAAATTTTTCAACTTTATGATGATGTGAAAGCAATATGCATGCAGTAGAAACCATACTTTGAATTTTGACGTTTTGCTGGGCTAGCAATATGCAATGTGATATTCTCTGTGTGCAGGGAGTCACAGCTCCCAGTCAGCTTCGCAATCATGAGGGTAAACCACCTGTCTATCCTCTGCAGTGTACTGTATTGCCAGGTGATTTTGCCCAGCTGTAATGTAAGTATTGGCTAGGGTGTGATGGGAGGTTAGTTGTATTAAAGGCCTTTTAGCAATATTTTCAACTTATGAAGTTCATCAGGATGCAACCCCATTTATAAGTCTAGGAGCATTTATATTTCTTATATTTCTTACTTTTAAGCTTCCTTGTTTCCTGCCCATTTACTGAGCTTGGTTATTCAATCTTCCCAGCAATTCTGGAGCTACTTTTAATATGTTTAATGTGTTAACATTTCTATTAATCAGCCTGAACTGGTTTCTCTTGCTTAATTAAGAACCCCATATTAATTTTTACCTCCTGATCATCCCTGTTGTGCTGTGTATGGGTCATTGAAGATAGAAATTATCTTTGTATTCTCAATAATTATCACATTGCTTATTATCTGCCATACATGTTTAGTTAAATTTGTGTTGAATTGGTATTTGCAGAAACTAGCCCTTCCCTTGTTATTTTCTAAGTTGGTTTACCATATACTTCTTTGTAACAGATGTTCTTAGTGTAAATGATGTTCTTTCCTCTCTTAGAAATAGCTTTGAGTTTTCAAGCTCTTTGTTGTTTTAACTCAATGAACTCTGTCCCATTTTCCACACTATTGTAGTGACAATAGTTGTATTGATATAACACTAAGTTCTACTTGTAGCCTCTCATGACCATCATTTTAGAATTTCAATTAAGAATTTTTAAAACCATACAGTTTTACAAAAGGAAAGATAGTGTTTGTACTTGTTCCCTTGTGAAAAAATAAGAATCATCAGTGCTTTTTCATTGCTATTAATAAACAAATATTAAAGCCTATACTTAATGCCACATTAATTGTAACTGTAGAAGCATGTGGACCTTCAAACCAATAAAATTGGAAAGCTTTCTAGCTACAAACTAGGTACTTTGAAAACAGTCTTCGTTGTTTATTATTTTGAAGCTCTCTGTAAGAGAGTAATCATACTTTCACTTTGGATTTCAGTAGACCTAGGTTTGATTCCCAACCCTACCACTGATTAACCTTGACCAAGTTATTTAATTTCATCAAACCTCACTGGGCTAGGTGGCTCACACCTGTAGTCTCAATTACTTAAGAGGCTGAGGCAGGAGGATCACTTGAGCCCGGGAGAATGAGGCTGCAGTGAACTGTGATCACATCAGAAAACCTCAGCTTTCTCATTTGTAAATGGGGATTATAATGGTACTTAATTCATGTTCTGTTCAGGCTTTAAAAGAAATAGCAAATGTAAAATTCACAAAACAATACCTTACACATTTTAACTCTATAGTAAGTCTTTGCTACTTATGGTGTTGTCTGTGTAGGTCCTTTCCTCAGAGGAGACTTAGAGAAACCAAGGCTTTATAGCAGGGGTTGGCAAACGTTTTTTGTCAAGGGCTATCTGGTAAATATTTTAAGCCTTGGCAGTCACACAGTCTCTATTACAACTTCATTGTTGCTGTTGTGCAAACGCAGCCATAGATTATATGTAAACGAAGGAGTATATTGAGTTCCAGTAAAACATTATTTACAAAAACAGAGGCAGCAGGCTGGATTTGGCCCATGAGCCATATGTTACTCACCCCTGCATAACACTGAAGTTAGAAAAACTAGTTCATCTACTAAACTAAATTTCACTTCTTTCTCCTCAAGTTTTTTAAGATCTAAAAAAATTAAAGTGCATGATAAAATATAAAACTTATTTTGGGGATCAGCTTTTCCAAAAATGATTGAGGATTATTAATGGTTGAAAGTTATTGAACTGGAAAAGCAAGGCATAGAAAGCCACATGTGGGTAGATAAAAGAGAAAGAGAAGTTGAATGAAATTCTCTAAAAGAAAAAGTATAGAATCTCTAGCACATTTGAACCTTCAGCAAGAGGCCTAGAATTATTTTAAAACTAAGGAATCATTACTGGTAAATGTACAAACAGGAACTAATTTAGATCCTTAAGCTGAAAGGAGATTCCACTAAATCTTTTCAATGGTCAGAGGTCATCCTTTACCAAAAATGTTCCAGAATTCTCTTCCCAGCCCTAGTGCCAGTCCCGTGACCTGGCTTGATTTTCCAGCTTCAGAAGTGAAAGAGAAGGCTAGTTAGCAGTTTTCAGCAGTTCATTTATAATTAATTCAGCAAATATCATTCGAGCGCCTACAGTGCCAGCCACTGAGGATGATTCAATTAAAAGGGTACACAGTACAAACAGCAAATAAGATAGTTGTATGGATTCTGAATGAATTATTTCCCTTATTTAATACATGAAATATGGATAAAACTTAAAAAGGAACTACACACTGTGTTAATTAAAGTCATATTTGGTTGCAATATAGAGGAGAATCAGCACTGTAGAACATCAAATTCAAAATCAAAGATAATAGGAACAGAATGCCTTCTCTTTGAGTACTTTATTCCAGGTACATTCTACATAATAATATACATATATATACATGTTATTCAGTCCCCACAACTACCCAGGGAGGCCTTATCCCCATTTTATAGTTAGAGAAATGGAAATTAAGTAACTTGCCTGAGATCCTATAGCTAGTAAGTGGAAAGACAAGATTTGAACTCTGATCTGACTCATTCTAAAGGAGTATTCCTATTCCTTTCTCATCATTTTGCATTGCAACATTTTAGAACTACAAATGAAATACATAGATGGAAAAAATTGAAAAGGGAGTATTCCAGTAGATAAAGTATTAAGATTGAACCAGCAAAATATAGGGAATAGTAGCATACAAGTTTGAACTAACAAATAGAAGTAGAAATTTTCAGAACTGAAGGAAGATCTAATGTTGTGAGGGTACCTACACTTCTATGCAAAATTAATAAATACAAATGAGGAGCAAGACACATACTAGCTAAAATGTTTACCAAAAATGTTTTTTTAAATCTGTAAACTGGACAGACTAATAGCATTCATTTTAAGAGGGTAAAATCAATCTAGCTTTAGCTTTTTTTCTGATAGTACCAGAAAACAATGAAACAAGCATTTCTGCCAGGAATAAGAGATATGAAAAAATGTTTTTATTCAAGTTGTCATTCATGTGTAATGACAACAGAAAAATAATCCTAAGAAAATTTGTATTCTTCTTCCCACTCAATAAAATTTCTACAGATAACATACCTTGAAACTTTAGGTATTCAGTTTTTATCTGTTTCTCCCCTCTTGTCAACTCTTTTCTTTCCTGTCTTCCCTCTTCTCTTCCTCCCCTCCCCATCATGGGTTTATTTACAAATAAAGCTTTTTGGAATATAAACCATTGGATCAGGATACTAAATAATTTCTCAGGCTACATAAGATTTTAGGGATAAATTTCAATGTGGAGCCATGAATTAGTATCTTACAATTGAAGCTACTTTTTGATTATATCAGTCTTTTTTCCAAATTCAGATAGTACCATAATGTTTTGAATGGATTTTCTTAATTTTGATAGTCTTTCTTTAAATAAATACATGAATTTTGTTATTAAAATTTAAATTTTATACCACAAGTAAACGTTTTTAAAAATACTTCTCTATTTTCAATTAGAAAATGTCTGAATGTCTTAATTTCCTTTAGACCTTCCAAAGAAGAAAAATAAAGTGTGTATTTAGTAAGTAAATCAGCTGTATAAAACTGAAGTTTCTATAATTTAAATGATTGAAATAATCAATTTTGAATAAAAAATGCTTAAGTTAAAGATGCCAAATAAATGTATAAGTGGAGGAAAATACTATAAGATTTAGAGCCTTAAGCATTAAAGTCCCTAAATCTCATTGGATTCCATTGAAAACCCCTTTATTTATTAAGAAAGGTAGATGCTTAACACTTTTTATTGGTGAAAAATACTTGTCAAGAGTTATACATTTCAGTGGTTAATAGGTGCAAAAATATAGATAAAATGAACAATATTTGATAACACAACACAATGGCTATAATCAACAATAAGTTAGGGTATACTTTAAAATAACTACAGGTGGAATTGGCATGTTCCTAACACAAAGAAATGATAAGTGCCTGAGGTGATGGATACCCTAGTTACCCTGATTTGATTAATTCACATTATATTCCTATATCAAAACATCCCATGTATCCTATAAAGATATACAACTATTATGTACCCATAATTGTTTTTTAAAAAGTAATGCATTTCATATGCACTTAAAATTTTTTCTAGTTCACATTTTCTTTGACTTCCATGAGTTCTTTGTGGACTGAGAAGTAAGTGAATGAAAACAAGCCTGTCATTTGAATGTATACTTCCAGAATCATGACTAGTCCTAGGGGAAGAATACCAGAGTTATGTGTACAACTGTGTTAAAAACACGAGACTTGGTTTTATTGTGTAGTTCTCTTCTTTAGCAAGGTATATGTGTTTTGTTTTTTACTGTGAACAACATTTTTGGTAGGATTCTCAGCCATCGCTACAATTGAAATATGCCTTGTAGTAATTTGGCAGTGAAAATATTCCTCATTAGAGACAAGTCCTAGATCAACGGTCCCCAACCTTTTTGGTACCAGGCACCAGTTTCATGGAAGACAGTTTTTCCATGGTAGTGGGGTAGGGTTGGGGGATTGGGAGACAAGCTCTGTGGCCTGGTCTCTAACAGTTGGTCAGTGGTCTGCAACCCAGGGGTTAGGGACTGCAGTCCTAGGTGACTGATCTGTTAGATTGTAGAAGGTGATCACTTTGGTCAGGGTCTGCTTATAACATTAAAAATTTGATGCATTTGGGAGGGTGATATCAGAAAGTTTGATGCATTTGATGTGATAAATGTTTCCTGTTAATTTTTAGAAAATATGTTGAGCAAAAACAGATTGATTCTGTCCTTCCCAGACCTTCTTTCTTTCTGTTGTTACCTTTTTTGTTTGCTTTGCCCCTCAGTGGTAGATTTTACATTTGAACCCATTGCTACATAGTAATTTATAATTCTGGTATTGTTTTACACACTAATCCCTAATGTCTCTAGTGTGGTATGATTCTTTTTTGCAGAATTATATCCTAAGATAAGGACTTTTAACCTGAGGGTAGGGGGGAGGTTAGGAAAAGAACAGAGGAAGAGTGAGGAGAGGTAGGAAAGGAGAGAGACTTAATATTCATCTCAAAGAGATCTGTCATTTTAAAAATATTAAACACTGCAATCTTAAGCAATTCTGAATTCTAAGTGGGGATGGGTAATACTTAACTATAACTGAATTATTGGGGACATGGCTCAACTATATATAGAATTTGATAAATGTAATAGTTTTGCTGCTTTCTACTGTCAGCCAAGTGTCCAGTATTAATTTACATGCTGTGCTACAAAATGGTCACACATATGCTAATTTGGTTTACTGTTTGTTACATAGTTTTTAGGGACACTGGTCCCTTATGACAGTACACTATGTACTTACACTTTAGAACTCAGTTGCAGCAATGTGTACATATCCTAGAGATCAAAGGAACAGAATTGTTTCTTTTCACCTGAAGAAATGCCTAAAAAAGTTCTCAGCAGGAGTCAGGTGGTCATTTCATTTAGAAATTCTTTATTTCAATAGAAATGAAGAATGCTATTTCATCTTAATGTTTATTCAACTGAATCTAATACTGTGTAATAGGGGCCTGTAAGAAGTATTGAATCTAGTAAATAATCTCCACCAAACCACACATTTGTGATGCATATAAAAGATTTTGCTGTTAAAGAGGAAATCTAAAACTATTAAAAATATACCACATATTTGTTAATATGTTTATATTCTGTATTAAAACCAGTTAAAAGAGTAGGGGAGGCAAAGATTGAAAAAAGCCAGTATTATTTCATATTACTTTATCTACCTCACAAAAACTCACTTGGTTTTTTGCATTTTTGGTTCTGTAAGTAAGTAATATTCTTGCCTTTAATATAATACCTTAATATTTCAACCTTTATTTTCAAAATAGTCTGTAATTCTAGTATTGAGTTCCTCTTTGCATCAGCAATTTAGGACATGTAGCATTGGTTTGGTTGTGTGTGTGTGTGTGGTGTTATTTTTGTTCATTTGTTTTCTATTTTGTGTGTGCTAGAGCTTATGGTATTAGTTTTGCTTTGTTGCATTGGTATTAAAGAATGGGTTCTATAAATTTTTAAGCTTTAGAATGTATTGAGGTTTTCTTTGGTCTCTTATAATCAAGTTTTGTTAATATTCAGTGGAATTAGGAGGTATAGTTTCCATAGAGTACAAAGTTTGTTATACATTAATTCAATCTCATTTATCATTAGTCAGGCCTGTTATGTCCTCACTTGCCAAAGACTGAAATTATTATGACAGTCTGTCACTACAATGCTTTTTTTTCCAGTTGTTTTCTTCCTGTTCTTCAGATAAAAGAGTCATGACTAGCTTATGCATTTTTAAATGTAAAATAAACATCTCTTTTCCATCTACTTTTTATGCATTGAATTCTACTTTATTACTCTTCCTAGTTTTTTAGATTTATGTGCCTGTTATATTTTTGTCCATTTTTAAAATATTTTTTATATTTTATTTAGTTGTCTCTCAGTAGCAGCTTCCGGTTGGAAACTTGTTTAGTCTTTGCTGTTTAACAAAATTCGAGATTCACATTTTATCTTTAAATTTGACAGTTAAAAGCTGAGTGTGGTGGCATGCACCTGTTGTCCCAAGTACTGGAGAGGCTGAAGTAGAAGGATCGTGTGAGCACAGGAGTTTGAAACCAGTCTGAGCAATATAGCAAGACTGCTGTCTCTTAAAAAAAATTTATTGTCATAACTTTTAAATTTAAGCTTTCTGTTTTTTAGGCTTTGAATTTACTTTATTTAGACTTACTTTCATTTTGCCTTTTTTTCTTTTAGCCATAGGGACTTATTTTATTGGCTTCTTTTTCTTCTAGGACTGACTAGAAAGGTATATATCTTTTTTTAGTTCTCCTGGAACTTAAATTTCATCAAAAAACAAGTTTCAGTCTAAATTTTGCTAAGTCATCAAATAAGTGGTAGCTTTTGGTTTGTTTTAGTTTTTCAAAATGAAAATTGCTTTCATTGATTATAATCTGTTTTGCTTTCATTGATTATAAGAGTAATACATGCCCATTTTTAAAAAATGTAAAGATCATGAAAATTCAGAAAGTGAGAGTATCCTCATAATCCTGTTCTCTGAGGATGTCTACTAATAAATTTGTTATGTATATTCTTTGAGATTTATGATTATATATAAGCATATACTCTTCTAAGTTTTAAGGTAAAGTTGTTCTTACTGTTCATCATTATCTGTAACCTGCTTTATTCACTTAATAACACGGTCATCTTCCCACGTCAACAATACAGAGTGTGAGCAAGTTATCTTCTCTGGGCCTCAATTTCCTTATGCCAGAATAGGAATACTAGCCTCAAAGTTTTGTGATAGTGTATAAATGCCTGTACAGGACTCGTAACATTGTCTGGCATGTGCGTGGTAAGCATTCTAGGAGGGTAAGCTATTTTCATTTTCATCGTAAATGATTCTGCATAGTATTTCACATGATATGCCATCATTTATTTAACAAATTTCCCATTTGCAACATTTAATTTTGAACCTGTCACTTGATGAGGTTCTTTATTTCTCCACCTACCTTCTATTTATTTTATATAAATGTGGGATTGTATATACTAGTTAAATTATGTATCTTCTCTTTCAGACTTGTTTTTGACGTCTACATTTAGTTTTTAACCATATGTACTTAAAGTAAGGGCTTAATTGGCTTTACTTTTCATCATTAATTCCTTTATACCAAAACTCTAGGACACACTTTTTCCTAATTCTGAATACATTTCTTTGATTTCACTAGAACAAGAGTTCTTAAAGTATCATGGAACTCTGGGGATACTTGAGACCTTTTCAAGAAGTCCATGAAGTCAAAACTATTTTCATAATAATATTAAGATTTATTTGCTCTTTTCATTGTGATGACACTTTTACTGATGTGCCATAAGCAAAGCTGAGTAAAACTGCTGCATGAATCAAGGCATTGGCACCAAACTAGTCATTGTGAACTTTACCACCACCCATGCACAGTGAAAAAAAAAAATGCCAGTTACATTTATGAATGCCTTTGATGAAGCAGTGAAAGTACACTTTTATTAAATCTCAATTATGGAATGTACTTTTTTGTAATATTCCATGTGAAGAAGTGGAAAATGCTCATAAAACACTTCTACAGTTGTTGCAGTTGTGACCTGAACTAGCTGCTTTTCTCATGGGGGACATCATTTTTATTTGGAAAAACAACTAAAAGATTATAAATTTGGTTATTTAGACTTGCATATTTAACAGACATTTTCTTGAAAATGAATTGATTCTCAGTTTAAGGAAAAACAGTTAATAGTTTTTATTGCCAATGGTAAAAATTCAAGCTTTCAAGAGAAAATTTGAATTTTGAAACACTTATATCTGCCATTTTGAGCTTGAGGCTTTCCAATGCTTAAAAATTTTTAATAATGTTGGAAGTGATATTAATGAATTTTTTATACTGTATAAAGAAATTTGGCATTGTTTGGAAAATCTACATAACGTGGTGAACCAATATTTTCTAGGTGACTGATGTTATAAAATCACAAATGAATAAAAATAACAATATAAAGTTCATTGATATAGTTTAAGATTTCACATTGCAAATAACCTTTAATAAGCTATTTGTTGAGTTTTAGTGTAGTATCAGAGAAGAATATTCATAATTGATGGAAAAGGCTGTTAAAAACTCTTTACTTTTTCAGCTACATTATTTGTGGGAGACAAAATTTTCTTCATATATTTCAGCCAAAACAATGTATCAAAACAGATTGAATATGGAAATAGATATGAAAATCCAGCTACCTTCTATTAAAACAAACATCTGAAGATTTGCAAAAAATGTAATATAGTGCCATTCTTTTCACTTTTTAAAAAAAATACTGTTATCTTTTATTTTTAATATTCTCATTTATGTTAACATGTGATGTGTTTCATTTTGTTATTTCTAAATTAATGAACATTTCGGTTTTCCACTCTAATTTCTAATTTGATACATATCGGTACATATAACCTATATAAACAAAAATCTTTGGGATCCTGAGATCAAAATGTTGGAGAACTGCTGCACTAGAAGTCTTGATGTACTTCTCCCCGATTTTCCCTACCCACAAGGGAGCATGAGTGGTATGTTTTCTGATTTACTGATACCTAAGACTGCTTTTACACATGAATATTGATTTGCTGTTGGTATGGAATGTGCTTAAATCATAATTTATTCTCTCCAAACTGTAGATCAGAGATTCTCAACCTTCTGCCTACCCCCCAACATATTTAATGGATATCTCACACATCTCCCATTTGTATTAGTGTTAATAAGTCTCCTCAGAAGACTACACATGATCCCCAAACCTTCTCCAGATATCATTACTACAGATAGCTTATAGTCCTCTGGAATTCAATGATGTAGGGAGGTCAGAAAGTTGAGAGAAGTGTAACTTAATTTTTTTTGGTGTTGATGTGTTTTTACTGTGTTTTTTTTTTTATTTGTTTTTTCCTTAATCCTTATGAAACAGAATGCATAACTATACTAATTTGGGAGGTTGGGAATCTACTAAATTTTTGCCTATAATACAGTGAGCTCTTAGAAACTGCAGGCTTAGGTCTTTCTTATAGGTTAGACCTTTATATTCTTTATGCTAATCAGCTTTTTTTAAAAAAAAAAACCAAAACATTTTTACTTCTTTATCACCTAAGTATTATGGGAGAGTTTCTTAAGCTTGTTCTCCATGGTTTACTTAATTGAGTTTTCTTAATTTTTGAGTATTGTTACCCAACTCTAACTGGTTTTTGTTGGTTTTTTTTTTGAGACAGAGTCTCACTCTGTTGCCCAGGCTAGAGTGAGTGCCGTGGCGTCAGCCTAGCTCACAGCAACCTCAAACTCCTGGGCTCAAGCAATCCTTCTGCCTTAGCCTCCCAAGTAGCTGGGACTACAGGCATGTGCCACCATGCCCGGCTAATTTTTTCTATATATTTTTAGCTGGCCAATTAATTTTATGTCTATTTTTAGTAGAGACGGGGTCTCACTCTTGATCAGGCTGGTTTTGAACTCCTGACCTTGAGCGATCCGCCTGCCTCGGCCTCCCAGAGTGCTAGGATTACAGGCGTGAGCCACCGCGCCCGGCCTCTAACTGGTTTTGGTATAAATTTTAATTTTGTAATTGCAGTTTTAATTTCCTTGCTATAATTCACTTTCTCAGCAGCTCCCTTTTCCTACCAGCCTGTACCTCAGTTTGTTTGCTTTGAATGTTTACCTGTTCTCTTAAGATATATATCCTTTTTCATAGAGACCATGTCTTTTGGATTCCATTTTGATTACTCTGTAGATGTTTTCTAAAGTTAAGTTTCTTATATTAAATAATTTCAGAGGTATATTCTTTCTTAGAGTTCAATATAATATTTCTTTTCTTTTGTCATATTAATTTTTATACCCCCATATTGGTTTTCTTCTGTTACTTATCCTTTAAAGAGGAGATGCTATCCAGATTCAGGGTGTTCCAACAGTTAGCACGTGAGGATTGCCCCTGACCACACTTGTAATCTGCATATATTATAGAAGAATCCTAGTGCTGGTGACTTTGTTGGCCTAATGTGAGATCTTTTATATAATATTTTCTACTTATTAGTTCTAAGACATGTCTTCATTACATTGTTAAAAATATGAAATCATGAAGACTGGAAAAGAGACTCTCTTCTTAAAAGAAAATAATGTTAGACTCAGCTCTTTTTCTCTTCTTGGTAGCTTTACGAGACCCTTCCCAGGCTGAGCTAGATCTCTTTTTCTCTTTTCCCAAAGCAGACTTACAGTCTGTGTCGCAGCTTTATCACATGATATAATTTAATTATGTGATATGAATGGTTTACTTGTTGTCTTACCCTTTATGACTACAAACTCCTTGTGGGGAGTGGCTCCTTTTTCATACAATTCATATGTTTACTACAATGCCTGAAACTTTATAAGCTGTTGGTAAATGGTTCATGAATGATTGAGTAACCAAATTGGTATCTTTGGGAAAAATATTATAATATTAAATAAACCATCTAATACCTAGAAAAGCAATAAAGACTAGAAGGAAAAAAACAACTTGGCATTGTGAAGAGGAAATTATACCAGATTAGTTTAATTTCATCCTGTTACAGTAAGGCAAAAAGAAAGCAATAGACTTAGTTTATCTTGATCTTAAGAAAAGTGGATATTTCCCCAGAATAATACTGACAAACTAGAAAAGTCTTCCCTTGCTGGTAGTACTGTTAAATAAGCAAATAACTGACTCAGTAATAATCAGTTGGTATATATTGAACTCTAGAGAGCATAGCGAATAGCATCTCTTTTACAAATTAGATCTGAGGCATGTTCTATTTCATATTTAATTTCTGTTGATTTTCTGGATTAAAAATAATTGATGACATACTCACCAAATTTTTATGAGAATAATATCAGCAGGCCAATTCAGTGAATTTCACCATTTCATGTTCTTCAAATTCAGCTTAATCTAATTCTGTACTTGACATTCTAACGTCTTGACCTACGACCTACTCATGTATAAATTTTGGCAGCAAAGTCAAGCACAGGCATTGATGGTTAGCGTTTACACAAAGCATATAATCAACTCCTAAGTACCTTTTCCCCCAATCACCATGGCAAAAAGTTCTATGATGAAGCTTTTCTATATAGATACTACTTCAAGACTATATAAGGATAGCCAAATTTATCAACTGTTTGAATTCTATATAATGACAATCTGAAATCATAATCAAGATCCCAAAAATATATTTTAAACATCTGGTAAAAATGGATGAGTCAGGAGAGGAAATGGAGTAGTAGTCAGAGAGGTAGGAAGAAAACTATCATAATGCAGTATCACTGAAGCCACGAGAAGAGAGTATTTAAGAAAGGAAGGAGTGATCAGTGTGTACTGTTGGGAAGTCATTAAGGCAGGGACTAAGAGATAACCTTTGAATTTTGCAATAGAGACATCCTTGATCTCAGTAGAAACGGTTATGGTATAATGTTGAGGGTGGAAGCCAGATCAGAGTGGGAGGTGAACACTGGAGCTAGCAAATATAGATAGTGCTTTTGAGAAGTTCAGCCATGGAAGAAAGGAGACAGAACAGTAACTAAAGGGTAGGTGTTGGATCCAAGGAGAAATTTTTGTGCTGCTGTTTGTTTTTTTAGTGCAGCAGTCCCAAACCTTTTTGGCAACAAGGACTAGTTTCACGGAAGACAATTTTTCGACAGATTGGGGGGTCGGGGAGGATGGTTTGGGGATGATTCAAGCGCATTACATTTATTGTGCAGTCAACCCTTTCTGCTGATAATAATCTGTATTTGCAGCTGCTCCCCAGTGCTAGTAGCATCACCACCTCAGCTCCACCTCAGATCATCAGGCATTAGATTCTTATAAGGAGTGTGCAACCTAGATCCCTCGCAAGTACAGTTTACAGTAGGGTTCATGCTTCTATGAGAATCTAATGCTGCAGCCGAACTGACAGGAGGCGGAGCTTATGCAGTGATGTGAGCCATGGGGAGCGGCTGTCAATATAGATAAAGCTTTTCTCTCTCATGGCCACTCACCTCCTGCAGTGTAGCCCAGTTCCTAACAGGCCACAGACTAGTGCCTGTCAGCGGCCAGGGAGGGGAGTTGGGGACCACAGTTTTAGTGGAAGAGCTGTGAGTGGCATATGCTAATAAGGAGTCAGTAGAGCAAAAGGTTGAAAACACAGTCAAGCGACATACAAGCTGTTAGTTTTCCAACAAAAACCAAGAAAGGATGATATACAAAGCTTAGGTGAAGGATTGGTTTTTGCTAGGATGAGAGGATGGGTCAGTTGCTGGAAGGTGTGTTAGAGAGGAGTTCCTGAGGGAGGTTATATCTGAGGGCAGTCTTCTGTGTAAAGAAGGATATGGGGTCATCTGCTGAGAATAAAGGGGAGGGAGGGAGGAGATAGAAAAATCTAAAGTCTATAAAAAGTAGAAGAGCAAGATAAAAAGGAAAACAAGCTAAGATTACCATGTAAAGTAATGGACCTGTTAAGATTGTGCTTCTCTCTCTTCCATCCCCAGAATCTAGAAGATAAAATTAGGATTTGACTTTTCTCTGTAGCTTGTAATGTTTCATGAAGTTAGAGTCAAGATTACAGAGTAGGTGTCTTAGTTTCTCTCCAGTGATGTCACTGATGCCTAGAGTATGGGCTGGAAGGTGGGAAGAACGGAACTAGACTGAGCACTATCTTCCTTCCCTATTTTAACCACCACTGTGGAAGCTACCACCTATGAAGACTGCTGACCTAGCACTCTGGGAGGCCGAGGCAGGAGGATCGCTCGAGGTCAGGAGTTTGAAATCAGCCTGAGCAAGAGCAAGGCCCTGTCTCTACTAAAAATAGAAAGAAATTAATTGGCCAACTAAAAATACATAGAAAAAATTAGCCGGGCATTGTGGTGCATGCCTGTAGTCCCAGCTACTCAGGAGGCTGAGGCAGGAGGATTGCTTGAGCCCAGGAATGTGAGGTTGCTGTGAGCTAGGCTGATGTCACAGCACTCTAGCCCGGGCAACAGAGTGAGACTCTGTCTCAAAAAAAAAAAAAAAAAAGACTGCTGAAAACCTGGTGAAATTGTCACTCAAACCCCCAGACCATGCCATCTGCAGATTTACCTCTTCCTTTTCAAGATGGATGCCTTTCATTTATTTTCTTGCCTGATTGTGCTGGTTAGAGCTTCAGTACAACATTGAAGTGGTAAAAGCAGACATCCTAGTCTTGTTCCTGATCTTAGGAGGAAAGCATTCAGTCTTTCACCATTTAAGTATGCTCTTAGATGTAGGTTTTTCGTAGATGCCTCTTATTAGGCCAAGTAAGTTTCCTTCTTGTCCTGGTTTGTTAAAATTTTAGGAAGAATGGATATTGGGTTTTATCAGATGTTTTTTAATATTGAGATGATCAGTTATATAGTTTCTTTTTTAGTGTTTTAAAGTAATGAATTATGTTGACTGGCTTTTCAGATATTAAACCAATCTTACATACCTGGGGTAAACCACACTTGGTCATGGTATATTATCCTTTTATGTAATGTTAGATTCAATTTGCTAAAACACTGTTTAGAATTTTTCTGTGTTCATGAGGAATATTGGCCAGTAGTGTTCTTTTCTTGTAATATTAATATCTTTGTCTCATTTCAGAGTCAGAGTAATGCCAACCTCACAGAATGAGTTGGAATACCTTCTCATCTATTTTATTTTGAAGGAATAGGTAGAATTGGTATTATTTCTTCCTTAAATGTAATATTTGGTAGAATTTACTAGTGGTGCCATCTGGAGCCTGGAGGTTTCTTTATGGGAAAGTAATCTATAGAGTCTGTATTGGCACTTTGCGTCTTCACTATTCTTTTCCTGATCACTCTTGGTAGCGGTTTATCGATCATGTTGATCTTCTTGAAGAATCAACTTTTGATTTCTCTTATTTTTCTGTTTTCTGTTTGATTTCTGCTCTGATCTTTATTCTATCCTCATGCTTACTTTAGATTTAATTTGCTTTTTTCTAGTTTCTTTTGGTAGAAGTACGAAAATTATTAATTTGAAATCCTTCTACTTTTTCAGTGCAGGCATTTAGTGCTGTAAGTTTCTCCATTCATACTATTTTGCTAGGGCCCTGAAGACGAGGAACTTTTCTGTCAGTCACACAAAGCATTTCTAGTATTGTCGTTTTTTTTGTCTGCTAAACTAAGAATTGTAATGGAAAGGTCTGAAGGGATAAAGAAGAAAGTTTAAACTCACAACTCTATTCCATGTGCATTTTGTGCTAGTGCATGGGAGAATGTAGCATTTTGATTTAGGGAAATATCTTTGACAAAGCCATCTTATCAGTTACTTACTGCGAGTATTTATTTGTTTTGTCTCACTGTAAAGACCTGTCCAGTTAATATTAATAATGGAAGAAAAACTAGTTTTATTTGTGGATTGTTTAAACAGTATCTGTCTTTGCCTCAAAGCCTACGTTTACAGTTGTGAATAAAGACTAAGGTTGTATGCCAATTCACCCTTGCTATTTAAATGTTTTTAAATATACAGTATGTTATATTATATCTTTAATTAGTCTTATTTCAGTCATTATGCAGAAACCTGCCTTGTTTTATCATCTAGTAATTCAGAGGAAAATTATTTCCATTGAAACTCTTGATTCCCCCCAAAAACAATATATTTGAAGTAGACATCTGGGCTAGACCTCGAGAATATTGTATAATTTAGTTCTTAACTTAATGCTCCAGTGCCTCCATTGATTGCTGTGGTAGACAGGTGATATCACGCCTCAGAATGCTTACGACTAAGTAATGGATTTAATTCGGTATTTGAGTATACATATTATGTACATAGATACACTTATAATAGCTAATCAAGTTTCTATTAATATTAGCTAATGGTTATTTAAATGCTTTATACCTGGATCATCTAATTTAATCCCCACAATTCCATGAGATGTAGGTACTGTTATCTCCATTTTACAGTTAAGAAAACTCCGGCCGGGCACGGTGGCTCACGCCTGTAATCCTAGCACTCTGGGAGGCCAAAGCGGGAGGATTGCTTGAGCTCAGGAGTTCGAGACCAGCCTGAGCAAGAGCTCGTCTCTACTATAAATAGAAAGAAAATTAGCCTAACAACTAAAAATAGAAAAAATTAGCCAGGCATGGTAGTGCATGCCTGTAGTCCCAGCTACTCGGGAGGCTGAGGCAGGAAGATCACCTGAGCCCAGGAGTTTGAGGTTGCTGTGAGCTAGGCTGACGCATGGCACTCTAGCCCAGGCTACAGAGTGAGACTCTGTCTCAAAAAAAAAAAAAAAGAAGAGAAAACTCATACACAAAGAGAAAGTAATTTGCTGAAGGTTTAATGGTGATGGAGCTCCTGCTCTTAACCTCCACATTATATTGTAAGAGGATATAAAGAAGAAAACATATAATTTGTACTCTCAAGGAATTTGCAATCCATTGGGAAAGAAGGCATACACACATGAAAAATTACAAGGGCACCATATATTTAAATACTAACTGATTCCTGTGAGTTTTAAGGGAGGGACAGCTCACCATAACCATGGGAGATTTCATAGACGAGGTGAATCTTGAATTTGGTTGAGACTTGGAGAACCTATATTATTTAAATTAATGGGAAGGAAGGCAGAAACAAGCCTAAGTGAAAAGAGGAATTTAGTGTATGTATGGCTGAAAGAACAGCTGGTAATGGCTATAAAATGATAGGGCTCTGAACATCTTAATTCAGGGAATGGCTTGATGAGTTGACCAAACTTTGCTAAGTGAATGACATAAGTGTTGAGAAAATAAACTCTTTTAGACATTTTGGTACTCTGTAAAATCTGAACTCTCCTAAAAGGGAAGGGGCAAATGTGAATTAAAAGCAGCATAGTGGTATAGAAATAGAATGGGTTTAGATCTCTACTCTTTTACTAACTAAACCACTTTAAAAAGTTATTTAACCTCTTTCAGCTTCAGACTTTTCATATATTAAGTGGAGATCTTCTCCTCTTAGGGTGGTTTGAAGATTAGTAATAATATATACAACACAGTTTCAAATGTGGTAGCTGGTCAGTAGAGAGGGTAGTTGTAGTTGTTATTGTTAGAGTCTCTGTTTATTTTCAGTGAATGAAAACTACCTTTTGAGCCCTTAAGTTTATTTTCTGACACTACACCCCCATCCATAATTAAGATTGTCATGTTCTCCTGATAAGTATTTGTGTAGCCCTGTGTTTCTTTTTTTTAATAGCAGTTATATTTTGAAATTTTATATTTACTTATGTGGTTATTTTATTAACATCTGTCCCACACTAGATGGTAAGCTATGTGTAGTAGGGAACCCTGTCTGTGTCTCCCCACTGCCTAGCACAGTGCCTGCTATACAGTAGGGCTTTAGTAAATGTTGAATGAATGTAATGAATTCTTAATAACTAATACTGAAATTACCTTGTGATAATAATGGCTACACATCGAAATAGGGTTGCTTTCTTTGACAAATTAAGGTACATGTCATATGAACTGTATAAAATCTCAGTTCTTGAATTCACCAGTCTTTTGTGGTCATATGTTGACATTATGCTGATTGAACTCCTTAGAAATGGAGCACAGTAACATATTTCATTACATTTATCATTGTATATTGTTTTCAGCTAGACTAATCATGACTTGAATTACTGACATGCTGTATGTTAACTATTGTGCAGAATTTCATTTCAAGTTTTTGGCTATTTATTTCACTTTGCAAGAAATGTAATTGTTTCATGAAATTCTTTTATGGCTTTAAGAATAAAAATATCAGATGCCTTGTTTCTCTTCTTCAGTCTTCCATCCATATCATTATTGTTTTTGTTTGGCTTTTCTTATAAGGGAGAAGACGTCAACCGGACACTAGAAGGTGGAAGGAAGCCTCTTCATTATGCAGCAGATTGTGGGCAGCTTGAAATCCTGGAATTTCTGCTGCTGAAAGGAGCAGATATTAATGTATGTAGAGAATGTTGTCATTCTAGAAAAAATTTCTGTTATATGCTTTGGGTAATTGTTTTCTAGAGATTATAAGATAGTTATTTGTAGGAACCTCAGTTTAAATATGAATACAATCTGGGATGTGATATCTCACATTTCCTGTAACTTTGAAATATATAGTTGGGATTTTAAAAAATAAGCCAAATAAACCTGACTTTTTAAAGCTGATAAAACCTAGGGTTAGGATGTTTCCCCCTTGGCTATTGCTTTTCAAGTTCTAAAGCTTGGGAAGTTAGCACTATCTGTAGGTAGCAAATGACTGTGACATAAAAGAGCACAGGACTGCAGTCATGGGATAAATCTAAACTGGACTGTTGGACAAAGGTCAGTGGGTAAGTGGTCAGACAAGAGCAGTCATCTTCTGACTCTAGATTTTTGTAGCTTTTGTATTTCAGAGTTTTAGAAAAGTGTTCAAGTAACTGTGACAGCAAGTGAGATGAACTTTTCACATTCCAGGGAACACCACGTCACCTGGCCCAACTGTGGCAGTCTTCTTTTACCTCCTTATCAGCTGTGTTCTATCCCTCTCTTCCCTTACTGGACCACTTTGGCATTTCCACAGTAGTGGGGAATTGAGGCTCAGAGAGGCTAAATAATTAGTCCCTCAGTAAGTGGCAGAGCCAAGATTTGAACTGACGTTAAAACCCTTTCCCTCTACCTTACTACACTAACTCCCAAGGAGAGACGCTGCTGTGGGCTTGGGCCTCTGGTAGCTCACTAAGACATTAGAAACTTGTCTCTGTGGAATGATTTCATGTAGAAAATCAAATAGGTAAACACCGATTTTGAAATATTTACAGGAGTTCCCTAATTAGATCTAGAAACAAGGAAAAAGTGAAAAATAGATAAGCTTATCTCTTTATTTATTATTTCATAGGCTCCAGATAAACATCATATTACCCCTCTTCTATCTGCTGTCTACGAGGGTCATGTTTCCTGTGTGAAATTGCTTCTGTCAAAGGTGAGGTCAATTGCTAATTTTTATTGCTTTTTCCACTACTATGTAACTGTTTAAGCTAGGTGTTTGATTATTAATTTATTTGAATTTTGTGTGGTAGCAGGGACAGCAAACCAGAAGCAGTATCCAGAATTGAAATCTTGAACGGCATTACTCCAAATAGCTGGTCCACAAACTGTTACCAGTTCATGATGAGTAAGGAGCTTGGGCTAGAATATAAATCAACACAGTCTCCTTTATTAAGCAAATCTTTTTATGAAAAAAATGTTAGCTGAATTAAGCATATTTAGTGATATAAAAGTCTTTGTGGACAAGTAACAATTTGCAGACTGGCATCAGGTTCACAGACCACGCTTTGAATAGCACTGGTTTGAAAATTGTAAGCTTCATTTTCTGTATTGCATACTGAGCAAGATTGTTAGAGGTAGTTTTCTGTAAGTAGGGGCTCTCCAAGGAATCTGGTTTCTTGATGTGATGGAGATAGTGGTAAATTTGGAGTTTTCCAATGTCTTCTATGTTTACTATTATAAGGCTTTAGATGGAATCAAAATCTAGTCTCAGGAATTAACCAATTAGTTGCAGCCATTCTAGCTATATTAGATGGAGCCTGCAAATGCTGGAAAGCAAGAAATCTTCATAAAATGAGGCGCCAATATTAATCCCAACCTTGTCATTTCATGACCATACTCTGGAAAGTGCTGTTCATAATACTTCATTTGGGATTTTAAAATAAGCCTGCTAAAAGAAGCAAGGAAAAAATAGAAATTAAATGAGTAAATATACATAAAGCATTTTGCCGTAGTGCCTGACATGTAAGCACTCAATACATAGCCTTTATTATAACTAGCTTTATTTATTAGAGGATTTTCTGCTTCATAGGGTCAGTTTCAATAAGATATGGAGAATATTGATAAAGAAGATAGCACATTTGTCTCTTAACACTTTGTTGACAAATTTTTAAAGATATGATTCTGAAAATAATTAGGCTCCTCTAAAACTAAGTTCTTTTTCTACCTATAGCTTTATGTTACCCACAGTTACTGGATTTCTTTAAATATGATTTTGTTGTTTTGTTTTTTGGTTGTATATCAACAGCAGTCTTCAGATACTTCACATCATACTGATGTGAATGATGCAGTTCTCAAAAAGCCAAAATAAATGGAAATATTATTCTTTGCCATTGTAGTGGGTTCAGCATCTTTGATGGGGTGTGCTTACAGAGATTTCCAGTCACTATGTCTTTCCCTTTACTGTCCATCCCTAGCCCACATCCATGAAAAGATACAGAGTACCTTTGAAAACTGCTAGATAATTTCATCCCTAGGGGAATATTTTTGCTTACTTTTTCAAAAACTGGTTGCCACAGGCTACAAACACTGATTCACAGTTCATGGAAGATTTATGTAATTCAGATATCGTATTAGATAGGACTCATCATAGTACAAGTAACTAAACCCAGCTCAGACTGGCTTAAACAGTAGAGAGATCTTATTGATTCTGTAACTGTACGGTTTAGGCATAGCTTGACCCTGGGCTTAAGCCACATGACCAGAATCTAATTTCTGTTTGTCTCTCTCTCAGCTCTCTTCCTCAGTGTTGACTTAATTCCCTTGGCTTCACCTATCTGCTGGCTAAGTGTACAGTAAAATAAATGAATGATACCTTCCTTAGCCTTTTTTTTTCCTTTTTCCCTGACCTCTTCTACCCAGTCAAGGGTTTTGTTCTCTGAAAATAAAAATCTCCATGGGATCCTTTTTAGCTTAGGGCTCTGGCCATTTACTAAATGAGCTGCCGCAGGCTTTCTCTTTCCTTTTAGTCGCATTTCAAACTATAGATCAGAACAGTTTTTCTTTCTGATAGGCCTCTCTTTCCTTCTAGGAAAAACAAAACAGGATATAATTATTCTTACCTGATATATTATTCCAGAAGATTCTCTGTAAATATATACTGTGTTGCCAAATTATTCCTTGAGCTGAGTTCTTACATTTACTAGTTTGTTTTTTCCTTTTACTTGTGCCCATATTTTTCTTTCACTTGAGCCTTGATTTCTGTAGCCAAATAAGAGACATTTAGAGATAGCTATATTGATGGCAGAACAGTTGTAACCATGTAGAGCTGTTATTTGTTTTATATCAAAGAAAGAGATTTTTCTTTTTACCTTTTTGAAAGCAACGTGGTAAATTTCAGTTCTCCTTTTTGAAAATTAATTACTTTTATTTTATTTTATTTTTTTTTGGAAATTGATTATGCTCTTTCAAAAATCTTTAATTGCTAAAACAGGGCTATTCCAGTGCATCTTTTGAAAGTTACAATCAATGTTTGTATTAAGTCTAGTTTGTTCTATCTTTTATCAAAAGTAGAATCCTTATAGATTATCATGAATTCATTTTAAAGGACTTGGTTTAAGAGCTTTTTCAGATTCATTGCCATTTCTAATACGTTATCCAGCTGGTTTATCATTAGCATAGGAAAAAAGGTAAACTTATATAAGCAGGAATTTAAAAGTCGGTATGATTACAGCTAATAGGAGAAAAAATCACAAAAACAAAGAGATTTTTAGAATATTTGAAGTCAAACTTTACATGATATGCTATATCATTTATAATTTACTATCAACCCAAATACTTAAGTAGTATTATTTCCATTTTATAGATAAAGAAATCATTTGTTTCAAGGAGGACTAATTGCCTGAAGGGCAAATAGAATGTAATGGAATCAAAATTTATTCCAAGTATGTGATTCAACAGCTTGTATTTTTTCTACTACTTGAAATTGCCTTTCAGAATTACTGTCAGGACAGTTGTGAGAAGTGGAACATGTATATAACTGCAAGTAAAAATACGTGGCCTGATTTTTTAACTGGTAAGCTGGTAAATGAGGAAAAATACAGAGATCAACAGATGTGGGGCTTCTATTTCAAGGTCGAGATCTGAGCACATGCTGTGATATCCTCTTTTTGCCCCCAATGACAGAAAAGATATTCTTAAAATGAATGAATCAGGATCTTCTTTGGACCATAAGAAGGAGTTCGATAGACAAGAAATTATAAGGAATACTTACTTGAAAGACAGAAATCGGGCAGGATAAGGTCAAAGTAGAATATATTTCCACATATGAGCAAGAGTATTTTTGCAAAAGGTAGGAGCTGATCCAATGTTGACCCAAACCAGAGATGCCTGGTACCCCTGAGCAACAGACAGAGTGATAAGTTGGATGCTTCAGGAAGAAGCAAACCCAAAAGAAAAGACGGAGATGCAAAAAGGAATTATAAGCAAGAAATATATGAATAACTCTAAGCAAAAAATTAAAATACAAAACATATGCTAAATTAAAAAAAAAAAGCTAAAAACCAAAGAATTGGTAAATAATAACACCCAAGATGGAAGGGGGGTGATCAAACCTCCTGGTACTTTGACTGAAACCAGAGTACATGACATATATTGGTAAACTGGCAAGAAGAGACAAGGGAAAGTAGGCAGATGATGCAGGCTCAAGAGGCATCCTTGGGGATTTCGCAGTAGCAGAGGAGTGTGAGTGTGAAAACGAAGCAGCTAAAGTGAGTGTGTGAAACAGGCATCTATGATAGAGAAGTTATTTTTGAGTTATATATAATTTGATTTGTTAATCCAGTATTGTTAAAAAAAAACAATTCTCTAAGAGAAATAGTAGTTTCCCTGTCCCATTAATATACTGCCATATTGTATATTTTTATTGTATCAATATTATATGTTTAATATATGTTCCATTTTCTATAATAGTACTCATTAAAATTCCATATATGTAATCCCTTATAATTTATATATAACTGATAATAAAGGATTTTAAGAAGACCAGTATCCTTGCTCCCTAATCCTAAGGAAAAGCATTTCTAAATAATCCAGTATGGGTATTATGGGGAATTATCCTGAATATTTACTTATTTTATCAATCTTTTAAGGAGGTTACATTTGCTATAATTTAGAATTTAGACAGATAAGCTTTTAGTCATTTACTCCAGTGTGTGTTCACACTCCATCCCTTACATGGTGTATACTGCTATTAAAAATGACCTCAACTGCCTATTGGAATAGGAATCCTTTGAAATAAACAGAAAAAGTTGAACCCCAGCATGAGAGAATCAAAATGAATTAAAAATTTAGTTAAAATTTTAAAACATTATAATTACTGTTTTAGTCTTAGATTACAAAATAAACTGACAGCATTCTTAATTTGTTATTATAAACTGTCATTACTTGACTAGTGATATTTAGCATACTAAACTATATCTGAGAGGAGGAAGTCCAAAAGAATCTTTGCTTTTTTGTTTTCTTTTCTTTCTCTGTTTCACAGTGTATCAAAGAATTTGTCTCCTTAGGAAGGCTACTCTAACCTTACAACTATATATATATATATATATATATTTTAATGACTCACAGGTGTTTCAGACCACTCTCTAAGCTAACTGTTCCTGGTGTGTTGAGTAGGATAAAAGAGTGAAATACAAAATAAAGGTTTAAAAACTGAGTTCTTTTTATAAAAAGGAAGTCAAAATGCTTAATATCTTATTTATTAATATAATTGTTTATAGAGAGTAAAAAAAAATACCAAAAATCAGTCTGTTAGAAAATATAGAAAACCATCTTTTTTGATAATATTGATGTTTTTGATAAATGTATTTTCTGTGGTTTTCTTTTGTTTTTAATGAAGTAGCCAGTTAATAAAATTTGAATACCCGTCTCAAGTATCAGCATTGTCGAGTCCTCGAGGAAAATGTCTATGGTGCAGAATTTGCTGCTTGAATTGAGAATCAGATGTATAAGATATTAGTGCTGGGAGTCAGCCCCTTTCAGCATAAGCAAATAAGCGTACTTGCAGGTAGAAGCAACATTTGTTACTCAAATTACTACACTACCTTCAGTAAAATCTAAATAGCTTAAGATAGTCTCAAGCACATATTTATGATTATATGAAACCACTAAAATTCTGTTCTATATAATATGGACAAGTTTGGTTTCAAAAAAATTTTAGGACTGGTGATCCTCAAAGAACCCAGCATTGCCTTTCCAAATTTTACCTCATTTTAGGAAGAAACTGCATTATAAAGGACCTAGCAGGATGATAGAACTACAAAACTTACGCCATAAATAACTGAGGAACCAGAACAGAAAAAGTTGAACACCAGCATAGTTTTGATAAGTTTCAAAAATATCATAACACAAATATGCCTATTGTAAGTTCCTTGTTTTTAACCATTTAGCTCTTTTAGACTAGAGTACATCATTATTTTATATCGTTTCTATTAGTGACTATACTCTGTGACACCACACACCACACTCCAAATTTAGTTCTCAGTTCTTCTTAAAAGCTGTGTGGTTTTGAGCAAGTTCCTTAATGTCTCAGCCTAAGTTTTCTCTTCCGTAACATGGGCCGGTACTTATCACATAGAGTTGATAAGAGGATAAAATAGCTCACAGCTAAATGACAAGTCCCATATACAAGTCCTGTTTTAAGTGCTTTATTTATATTAACTCATCTTATAATCACAGTTATCCCATGAAGTAGGTATGATTTTTATCCCCCATTTTATCATTGGAGAAACTGAGGCACAGAGCAGTTAGGAAATTTTCCCAGATCACACAGCTGGTAAGAAGGGGAATTAGAATCCAAAAACCAGTCAGTCTGGCTACAGAGCCTGTGTCTATAACCACTACATTATACTGCCTGTCAGTATAGCCAAGGAGTTATTAAATGAGATAATGTGTATAAGCCATTGTGGCAATACCCAGCACATTATAAATTCTCTGCAAGTACTAAGTCCATTTAGGATTGATGTACTTTTCAGAAAAGGGAAGACTTACTACAGGAATGAGGGTTCCTGGAAAAAAATAAGCTTTATGAAAATTACTCTGTTTCAAGTGTAGACAAACTTTTTCATCTAAAACTTATGATGTACCACCTTATCAGTAATATAACAGCTCAATATCTGAATGTCCTTGGAGAAGAGTAATTTGAAGGCTCAGTTCTTAACCCTATCCTCCTATTTCTATGATGAATTTTTCTCTGAAACCTTGAAATGATCTTTCTATTCTTGGCTAAATATGATTGCAGTAGAGATGTTAAATCATATTTTTTCTAGGGGTAACATAAGAACAAATCCAGGACCATTATATATGCAGCTGAAAATGAACTTTAGTCACTGTGTCCAAATAAGGAATAAAATGAAATATAAAATGTGTCTCATTTCTCATTTATGCATGTGGGTCTCATTTGTTATATGAGTAAGTTGGGTGGCTACTTGGAAAAGTTTTGAAGTACATGTCTCTTTAGGGTTCATTGAGATTGTAAGAATCGAATTTTTAAAACAGTAAAAGAGATTAGTCGACAACAATACTTAGCCCACCAGGTAAATTAAAGTTCTCAGCAAATGCTATAGTTCATATATGTCATTTCCCATTGCATATTTAGCACATTGTTTGAGGCAGAATGGTACAGATAGAAGAGCTTGACAATGAGAAAACCTGTAAGGCCTGGCTTTATAACTTAACCAGTAAATCACTTGACATCTGAAGTCGGCGGGATTATTGGTATTCATATCTCAGGATTATTCTTAGGATCAAAGAAGGTAATAGTCTGTCCCTCTATTTTTAGTACTTGCCACACTGATATTTACATATGTGATCCCTTGCTCTGTCCCAGCTGGATTGTGAAACAGTGAGAACTTGTTTCCCATTCTCCCTAATGCCCCAGAACAGTGGTAAACAAACATTTTCTGTAATGGTCAGGTAGTAAATGTTTGGGGCTTTGCATGCCATATGGTCTCTGTCATAGCTGCTCATCTTTGCATCATACACAAAAGGAGCATAAACAACATGTAAATGAATGGGCTTGTGTTCCAGTAAAATTTTATTTACCAAAACTACATCTGGCACTTAATAGATACTCAGTAAATATTTGTTGAATCATCTTGTAAATTGAACGTCTGTGAAAATGTTCTCTAGCGTCAAAGTGCTCCACAGATGACATGTTGTATTTGTGCCATTCCACAAAGTTCTTCAGTTTCTATAGGAAGCACATATAAGTTGCAGATATCTAAAGGTAATAATGAATTCTAAAATCTGGGTCCTCTCCAACATTTTGAGGGGAAAGGCTATAAATAATTTTCAATTAAAGATACCATAGAACACGAGATTTGGAGTCAGAAGGTACTAGTTTCTATAGTTTGCTGACTGACCTTGGACAAGTTTCTTAATGTCTCTGAGCTTGAGAACCTCTATCTGTAAAATAGAGTTAACAATGCGAACTTCACAGGGCTGCTGTGAGAAGAAATAAGATTATGTATCTGCAGTATTATGTTAAAAACTCAAAACTGCTACAAAAATGTAACAGACATAACATTCCCTGTGTTTTATATTAGATGCTGTGGAATATCTTGTCTTTACTTTGTCTCCTGTATCAATGTGTGTAAATTAGACATGAAATTAAATGTGCTATGAAATCCTGCACTCATAGATAAAATTGCACAATATGTATAATCGTAGGTATTTGAATAATTTTTTAATGTCACTAAATACCAAATCTATTTTTAGTAGTTTCCAAAATTGAATTGTATCTGTAAGTTCTATGGTAATGGTAATGGTGATATTTAAGTATATATTTAAACTGTTCAGAGTTCTCAGATTCTGAACATTTTATCATAATACCATGGAACTACAGATCCCCCAAATCATGAGATACTGGAGTTCTTTATGAGCACAGCAAAGTTTCTCAAGACTGTGTTAAAATGCATATAAATTAATTCAAAATAAATATTTTGCACTATTCTTTCTAATACAGTGATAAACAGTAGTACATACTTAGACAAGATGGTAGAAAAGGTACTTTTTCCTCTTAATTTGGATGTATGTATTCACTAAGAGTAAGATTGATATGATATTAACTAAATATACATTTATAGTATGACCCAGATGTGAATTTTTTTCATTTATTTAACATATTTTTTGAGCATTTACTATATACCAGCCATTATCCTAGGTGTTCAAGGTACAGAGAAGAATATATCAAGGTCTCTGCCCTCATGAATTCAGCCTAATTTGGGGAAGACGGATCTCTTAACAGATAATTACAGACCATGGTAAATGCTATGAGAGAGGTAGAATTCAGCCATTAGTAACAAAAACCCCTAATGCAGTCATTTGAATAATTGAGTGGCTCCTAACAAGATGTCTGAAGGTATGCAGTCCAGAGCTGAATGACTGTCTCCGCTGTGTGTGTATATATATATCAACAGTGCCCTACACTTCATGCTCCCACTCCCCATTTCTCCCAATCCTGTGGTCACAAGATGACTGCTGAACCTTCGGGCATTGTTTGTATGTTTAGAACAGGATGAAGGGGAAAGAGCTAAGGACGTTCTCCTCCCATGGCTTTCCTGCAAGAGGAAAGCCCTCCACAGGAAGAGGCCAAAATTATGTCAGATGGTCACCTCTAGCTTTAAGGGAATCTGAGGATTCCATTTCTTTTACAGCCTGTGTTGTAGAGGAAAGCAAGGGAAAAGGGGGTTGCACTGAGTGAGCCAAGCTACAGTGTCTACCTCCTCAGGATCAACAACAGGTTGGGAAGCAGGCATACAGAAGAAGGAGGAGCCAGCTGCTTGGGAAATTCCAGAAGGGCTTCCAGGAGAATGTAACAATTGGGTGGGTAGAGGGAAAGAACAAAGAATTTCTTTATTCCTTTATGTTTTTTAGAGTCCTTATGGGACATTTAATATCAAATAAAAGGAAGTGAATTGTATTCATTTAAATATTGTGGATATGTGAGTGAACAAGATAAACAAGTCTTCTGCCCTTATAGATCTCATTTTCTAGAGGGAAGACAGGGTAAACAAATACACAAATAAATGTAATTTAATTTCAGGTAGTAACAAGTACTGTGAAAAAAATAAGATACCTTTGTAACGATAAAAACATTTATTTTGAATACAAAATTTCTTAGGGGTATTACATACTTTTCTCTTAAGCAGAATAAACAAGACATGGTTAAACCTTTTCTTACAAACTTACCAGTGTCAAACCCTCTAGGCTCTGTTGAAGTGTTAGGTTAATTGTCCTTACACTTAATAACTAGTTCACTGCTAAGCTTTAGTAGTGGTTCTATCTCAATTACTTTCTTGCTCTTGTCAGATGTTACTGCTGTTAGTGTGACCATCTTCAGTAGGCCTTCTCTCCTTTTCTGTTTTCTATTTCTGATTTTATTTGGACTGAGAAAATCCATGTTTGAATTATAAATTTCTGAGTAAGGACCCCAGCATGCTTCTGTGGAATAATAAAGAGGTTATTAACTCTGAAAAACTGTTTCAATGGTTTGTAAAAGTTTTAGATTCACTTCCTGTCAGTTCACATCAACATAAGCTTGCTGGAATCCTGACCCGATAAGTATCTGTCATAAAATGTTAAACTAGAAACATTGTGAATGTTCCTTGAATTGGCTTAAACTGCAGTCTTAGTCCTTTCAGACAATCATTTTGTGTTTGAATTGAAACTGCTTTCTCTCCAAAGTGAATTGACTTTTCCCAACCATGATTGCTAAAGTTTTCTTTTAAGTAATTGGTTATATTCTAAGGGAGTGTGTATATATAAATAGGTAGATGCATATATATACATACACACACACACACACACACAGTCAGCCCTCCATAGCCATGGGTTTCACTTCCATGGATTCAACCAACTGTGGATCAAAAATATTTGGAGGAAAAATAAATAAAAAATACTAGAATGATTTAAAAAATATCAATAAAAAAAGCAACACAGTATAACAACTGAACATGACCCTTGAACAATGTGAGGTTAGGGGTCATGACCCCCGCACACAGTCAGAAATTCACATAGAACTTTTGACTCCTGAAAAACATAACTAGTAGCTTCCTGTTGACTAGAAGCCTTACCGATTACCAGTTGATTAACACATATTTTGTATGTTATATGTATTTTGTACTATATTGTTACAAAAAGTAAGCTAGAGAAAAAATTATTAAGAAAATTATAAGGAAGAGAAAATGTATTTACTGTTCATTAGGTGGAAGTAGATCATCATAAAGGTCTTTATCATTGTTGTCACATTGAGGATGAGGAGGAAGAAGAGGGGTGGGTCTTGCTGTCTCAGGGCTGGCAGAGGTGAAAGAGGTGGAGGAAGTAGAAGGGGAAACAGGAGAAGCAGGCACACTTGGTGTAAATTTTATTGACAAAAATTTGTGTGTAATTGGATCCACACTGTTCAAACTCATGTTGCAGGGTCAACTGTATTTATATATCATTTGGATTGTATTAGGTACTATAAGTAATCTAGAAATGATTTCAAATGTACAGGAGGGTGTACATAGCTTTTATGCAAATACTACACCATTTTATATCAGTGACTTGGGTACCCAAGGGGGGATTAGTTCCCCTCTGATATCAAGGGACAGCTGTGTATATAAATTCAAGTCCTAATTTTTTGACTAATTTTATAAATTTTTATTGAAACAAAGCTTCTTGTTATTTTGACAGTTGATCAGATGAGTATAACTATAATCGGTGTCTTCAAAACCTTGACAAAAGCCTTTTGTCAAGATAATGTCAGATAACCTCAGGAGAAGTTTAAGAGTTTCATTCTTAAAGTGTTACTAATCTAATTTTTTGGCCTATTTGTACATGTTGAGAACTGATAGTCTACAGTGGAATTAGGCTATCTGAAATAAGGAGTAGATAAAAGTAACAAGTAGGTAAAGATATACTCTTGTTGTTTCATGCTTGTATATCTTATCTTTCCAGCTAGGTTGTAAACTATTCATGGGCAGAGGTAGCAAGACTTGAAATTTTTTTTAACATTCCACATATTCTACCACATGCTATCAAATATTACTTGATTATCTAAAAGTGTGACTTCTGGAAATCAATGAACTACTTGTTGTAGTGCCTTAAAACTTGTACTTCCTAGAATGACAAACGCCTGTCTATCTACCTGGGCCACTTTAACATGACCATAGCAACTTTTCTTCCTCCAGAAAACTTTATCCCCTGAATTGAGCTCTAAATATAGGCAAATGAACCTAGTCCTGATTCTAATCAGATGTCAGAACTAAAGGGTCTTCAATGTTAAAGTTACCTGAAAATAAGTTAAATATTTTATATTGTGTGCTAGTTGGCAACCTGTTCACAATGGAATAGGTTGTTGATCTATTCTCAGTAGTGTGTCTTTAATGGATAATACTATAATTGTATCTAGTCCCTAAGTACATATTTTTAGTTCCTATCTATATCAAATAATTTCATAAACATTTATTAATTGCCTCTTATTTGTTCTGTTCAAGACCTTGGGAATGCAAAGGCTAATAAGGCTGGTTGCTGCCATCAGCATCTTCAGTAAAGGGAAACAAATATGTAAAACAACCAGTGCATTAAGCATTGTGGTTGCTGTGACAGGAGTTATATGTAATACATTAGGACCTGAGGGAAGAAGAGGGCACATGTGGTCTTGGAAGTCAAGAGGGTAGTTGTGTTATGAATGAAGATGTCGTTACAGCTCCAGGTACCATTGAAACTTCGTAAAGCAGTTCACACTTGAGCCAAACCTTAGAAAACTTAGTAAGTGTCTAGTAAGAGTTTACTAAGGAATCAGGGTACCATTCCAAGCAGAAGCAACTATGAGAAAAGTCACAGGGACAAGAAATAGAGACCGTGATATATTTGGGTATGGTAGATGTTCAGCATAGCTACACTGTAGGGTAGAAAGGATTTAGCAAGAAATATGTCTACAGAAGTATAGATAGTGAACAGATTATGCATTTGTGTGTCATGTTTCTTTATCTTCATCTCTTTTGCAAGGATGCCATTAAAAGCTTTTAGATAGGTGAGTAGTATGATCAGACTTGCCATTTTAGAAAGATCATCCAGACAGATGTGGAGTAGTGGTGTGACAAATGTAAAAAAAAAAAAAGTAGAAAACTATGCAATCAGAATGATTATATGAATATCCTGAAGTAAGAAAGTCATGGTAGCAGTGGAGAAGCAAGGACAGATGGGAAACGTTAAGAATAGTATAGTCTAAAGACTTGCAAAGTAAACAAGAACTGCATAGTGTCTCTGCATTTCCTGGAAGGGGGTGGTATGCATCATAATAGTACTGAGAAAGGACCAAATTTGTAGGTAAAGGCTACAGGCTTATTTTAAGGAGAGGTTGAATTTGAGGTATTTACAACAATTAAAGCAGGTTAAGTCTCAAAGCAGTCCTCAGGATGAGGGTAAAGGCTAAACGTGGATGAGATGATTAGGGAAAAGCATCTTGAGCAAGTCGTGAAGAATGCTGAAGAGCAGAACCCTGGAGAATACCAACATATAAAGGACAGGCAGAGAGAAAGTAAAGGTGGGGAGAGGAGAGTGGAAGGAGTTGGTGCAGGAGGAAGGAGAGGCAAGCTAGACCGACAGGATAATGTGAATATAATACTGTCTTGAGAGTTAAGGCTATAATGGGCTAGAAATAAGACTCTCATCACTGTTCAGATACCATAATGCTGATTGAACTTGGCATTTAGTGGACATTGGTGACTTATTCCAAAGTATTTTCAGAACAGTCTTGGTCAGGTTGCAAATTGTCTGCCATGTCTGTTTTTTCCTCTTCCTTTTAGGAGGAGAACCTCAGGTTGTAGTTGTGTACATGACAGCCTAAGCTAGTCCTTGTATCTCAGCTTCCCTTGCAATAGTGTGGCTGTGTATCTAAGGTTAAGCTAATGGGACGTGCACAAATGATATGTGTCACTTCTAAATCATTACCTAAAACATGAAGCCACTTGCTGTGGACTTTTTCCCCATCAAGCAGGCTGGACCCAGATGCAGAGGTGAGCCAGCTCCAGCCATGTGAGTGAGGAGAGTACCCACAGGAAAGCAATAGAATGGAAAGAACCTCCATCCTTAGAAGACCTTACAGGACAGAGCCACCCTACCAACCTTGATACAGTTAGCACTAGTCTGTTTTATATGGGGGAAATAAATTAACTTCATTTAATCCATTGTATTTTGAGTTCTCTTTGTTATAGCAGTTTATCCTAAAAGTAATAAATAGGTTCAAAAGTTGGTAGGACTAAGGAAAATTCAGGCTGCTGCTGTGGGTGTTATCTCCTGATTCTCTCATTTGTGAGGGTTGTGATACTGGAACAACAGAGAGAAAATTAATCATATTAGTCTTCTAGGTGCCACAGTGAGCAGTGTTTACCTAGAAATAATTTAAACATAGTTCACTTATTTTAACCATAAGAATCAATCAGTAAACAAAACAGTTTTTCCAGACCTGAATATAAAAGTTAATCTTGACAAAATAGAAAAACTGGCAAGTTCAGAGGAGGAGGGAATGATAGGAAGCTAGAGGAAGAATCTTTATGCAATTATTTCATGAGAGAGGAGATACTGTCAAAACTGGTGGAACAAGAAATATAGGTCTAAATAAATATTTAAATTTATTAAAAACAAAATGGTATTTTAAGTATAAGAAATTGCAGAGGTCTGGGGAACAGACGTGGAGGTGAACTAACACCTTCGTCTATGTAGCAGGAAGTCAAATGATGAGTTCAAAGTTAATAACTCAAATAGTATGAGTATATTAAAGCTTTAGAAATAATTACTAGGACTAAAAAAAAACAACTAAAAAAGTTTCCTCAAGGAAGGAATGGGGCCAGATATATTTAAGTTCTCCAGTAATTGCATCAAGTACCAAAAGAAAAAATCATTTTCTTTTAATATTCTTATCCATGTTGACAAAACTAGTTCACCTTTTTTTAAAAGAGTTTGACTTTGTGAAAATTTATTCTTAAATATTTTATTCTTTTTGATGCTATAACAAATGGAATTGTTTTCTTAATTTCATCTTTGAATTGTGAACCTTTTATTATGAAATGTCCTTCTTTGTTTCTAGTAATATTTCTTAAAGTTTCTTTTGTCTGATATAAAAAGTTGTTCAAGTTCTTTTATACTTGTTCTAAATATTTCTTTTTAAAATAAATGATTAATAGAAGGAACTGCTAAAATGTTGACATTAGTTGTACCTAGCTTATAAAATTATAAGTTTTCTGTTATAAATTGGTATTAGAAAAATTATATAAATGTTTTAAATATTTTATGAGCTAAATATTTTTGGTTGCAAATAGCATAATTTGACTCTAACAAGTAATCAAAAAAAAAACCATTTTTGAAAAGATATTGGACTAGTCACAGAATCAACAGGAAAGCCAAGGGCCCAGGCCGAGAAGAGATCAGAGCTGGGGCAACTGCAGGGCTTTGGGTAGCAAGGACTTCCCAGCTGTTTCATCTGGGTGAAGCCACAGGAATCAGTGAGCTCTAACTTCTTTTATTCTCTTTCTTTTGATCTCTCCAATCCAGATTCAAACTCTGGGAGACAGTGTCCTGTTTAAGTTAAATAAATCTTTGTCTCTTGGCAAGGAAAGTACATGGCACCTTGATAGATAGTCCTAGGACTCCCACAGTAGGGAACAAATGATTCCCCAAGATGAAATTAGGATGCTGTCATCCAAAGAAGGGAAACAAAGTCTGGTAGCGAAAAAGCAGCACATATTCACTACAATATGTACTTTTTTGTTAAAGCAGAATTATAGTTTACAGTGCTAGTCTTAAAAAACAGCAGCCATCAAAATGAAAAAGAAGTTGTTTGTTCTGAATACAATGATCCCAGTTGTCCCTTAACCTTTGTTGCAAGTCTCACCACATGAATTGAAGTTCTCACTGATGTTCTTCCACTTGACTCTGAGTTTCATGTCTTCCATGAAGCAGTTAAATTTAATTAGAGAATTAAGAAATAGACACTTATGGTGACATTCAGAAGGACTTTATAATAATTCAACACTTCCTAGAATGTTTGTCATCTTTCCCTGGTCAGTTTTTATTCACTTGTCAAGACTGGGGTCAAGCATTACCTGGTCCAGCAAGATGTTCTCCCGTATGCCCTCCTACCACATCCTGTTCTGACTTAGGGACCACTCATCTCTGCATAATGCTGGTATTGTACTCAGCACAGGTGTTATATTGGTTGGTTTGTCTGTCCCACACTAGCCAGACTGGCAGACTCTCTGTCTTGTTTTTCTTTGATTCTCCCCTGCCTTACACTGTAGCTGCACAGCACGTAAATAATTTGTTGAATGCATGGATGAATGGATCTGGCAGAGAAAGGGGATAAGTCATTCCACATAGAGCCCTGCATGTATCTAGACATGACACACGGCATGTTCAGGAACTGGTGAGAAATTTTGTGGGTTTAGAGCATGGAAAGAAAAGACTGGTAAATTTAACCAGTGTTTGACTCTAGAAGACCATTTATGCCAAGCTTAGACAGTTCTGTAGGCCTCAGGAACTCACAGAAGAATGAGTGAGATTGGGCAAGGGAAGCGGAGAGGGTTGCAAGAGGCTGTGTGGTGAATAAATGCTGGCTGGGCTGGAGCTAACGAAGAGAACCCTCAGATCGTAAAATATTCTTGTCTCTAGGAGTTAAAAGGGTCAAAACTGGTTTGAGAGAAAATTCATCTGCACACAGTAGGCACTTCTAGGTGCTGGGCATACAGTGGTGAGTAATATGAGCAAGATTCCTGTATGCTTGGAATTTTCACTCTAGTAAAATGCAGACAAATAAAGCAACATAAATGAAAGTACACGTACAAATTCTCACAACTAAAATGCGGCGTTGCATATCAAATGTTCCAGGACACCACTCTTCAGGTTAAGAGCAATCTAGTGTCTGCGCCAAAGATTTATCTAGAGTGTAGCAGGGAACCGCCTTACAGCCTGTATCCCAGGCATTTACTGCTAAGTTTTTACAAGTAAAGTGACCAGTACTATACATGTCCTTCATGTCAATAATACTGTGCACTCTACAAAACGTGTTGCAAAGAAGAAAAAAGAAAAATTTGTCACAAGAATACTTCTTTAGCAAAAGTATTTACCTTTTTTCCATTTCATGCTACAAATAGGGATGTTATCTTTTAAAGCTTAATTAATTGGATAAATATGTGATTGTATAAATAAAATCCAATCATTGCCTCTGTTAATTTTATAGCTTATAACTTCTAGTGCCTGGAAAATAATGTGGCATTTTTACAACTTTAATCCATAACCTTGGCAACTTTTTTTATTCATTTCTTTTTATAGTAGAATGGGCTCTGTCTGTAAAGGAATTTTTAATTCTCAATGTAAACATTAGCCTGCACCATGCAATCTAGTCTTATGTTCTCTTCTCCCATAGTGGGCTCATTTAATGATAAGGGCCCTTTCCTCTCTTTTCCAGGGTGCTGATAAGACTGTGAAAGGTCCAGATGGACTGACCGCCTTTGAAGCCACCGACAACCAGGCAATCAAAGCTCTTCTCCAGTGATGGGTGGATGGACTGATAACTCGGGAAGAATGACTCTCCTGTGGCCTCACACTGCTGCCTGTCTGTCTGTCACTCTCTATCTGCCAGCTTCTTCAGCTAAATACTTTAAGAGGGGTGAGGAGAGAGAGAAATTCATAACAAATCAGACTACCAGAAAAAAAACAATATTTTGGAGGAGAGGGGAAAAAACATGATCAGGCATTTACTGGGATTCCTGATCAAGTCAGCCTCTTTTCCATTTCTTATAAAATATACAGCTTATACCCAAGGGAGAGCAAAGACAAAATATACCAGTAACATTTGACCTTTACAGCTCCCCAGCTAATTTATTCATTAGATTGTGTTGAAGGGTCCGATTCTACAAAGGCCAACTCTACATACTTGGTAGCCCTAACTGCGAGCAGTAGTGGCTACTGCGATGTAAACTTAGGGTGCTGAGATAAGCAATTAGCTCTAGCCTTTCTGCCTTAAGAATGCACTCTACTGGGGGTTTCCTGGAGTAGTTAAGAGCGCTGCCTGTGGTTGGTGACCAAATCTTTCCTCAGTGACTTTAAGCTTTACGTGAAGCTTAGTTAAGATGAGGAGGAGCACACTCCTAAATTTCTGGATGGCTGAACTTTGGATTTTCTCTCCCCTTTCACATGGATTTCATGTTTGCTTAGATAAAACTGACTAGTTTTATTTATAAAATCTTAAATTTTGGAAGTCTAAAGGAGAAATCATTCCAGTATGCATATTTTTTTCTCCTCTAGATTCAGACATTTATATAACATTGAAACACTTTCAAACTCCTGGTAGTAAAAGGGGATTTAAAAATAGAATCATAGCCATAAGCCTGTTAGTATCATATAAAGAGAGAACAGTTGTCTTAGTACCTATGAATTTTCTTTATTTTGTATTTGAATGGATAGACTTCAGTTACGTTTGAAGAATCAAGGAACATTCTTTGGAATGCCTCTCTCAGACCCATCTTGGATGCTGATTACTTATTGCACCAAAGCTATCAGTGGGGTGAGATTTACTAGCTGGACAAATTTAGCCTCATTCCTTTTAAAATATGCTTGTTACCAGGTTTCCCCACATTGTTGATATGCTTCTGCTGAACATACACCAACCCACCTGTAATATATTTTTGTTTCTTTTATAAATCATGCATTGCATAAAATGTGACAACTTCAAAATATACTCTGTGTTCTTAGAATATGTGTTCTTAGAATACAGTGCCCTAAAATAGTATTCGTATGACCTACAGAAAATACCTAGATACTTCTCCAAATGTTTATTTCATGAGCAGTACAACTAATTAAAACATAATTTTAAATTTGATAAAATATTAAGATTCCTTTGACTTTCCATCTGTATAAGCTTACTAAAAATATTAGGGTTTTTTCTCAGCCAAGTCATGCAATAATTGAATGTACCTCAAATTTTTAAAGAGGGAGGAAGAGTGGGTTAGGGACTGGTATTTAGATTGTGGATAATAAAGAATTAATGATGGTTTTTGAACGCAATGTAGCATTCAACAGCAGGGTTAAATGATTATGAAGAACAGTCACCCTGGCTAATAACAAGTTTTATTGATCAGTTGCTGATTGGTTGGCGTGTGGGTTTGTGTGTATGTGTGTGTGTGCGCGTGTATATATCTTTCCCTGTGAACCCTTTTTTTATCCTGTGGCTTTTTCACTTACAACTAGCCTAACCCTCTAATTTTCCTATGTCCAAGAAAACAATCACAAAGTTGTGATTTAAATACTTTGTTATATTTGGCTAATTCTGCTGTCTTAATGCAGCCTGTTAGAGTTGGATTAAAAGCCAGTAATCAGTACTTTATTACATCACTGAACTAAAATACAGAGACATCGTCATTGAAAATGGAGGGCACTCTATCAGTCTATAACTAACAACATAGTGCAACAGGGTGTTTTGATATCTTTGTTTTCACCTCTTGGCATAATGCTATTTAAAAGGCTTGAATTTTTCTCTTTACGCAGTTTTCACCTTTACTTTCAAAGTGTTTTGTTGTAGTTGGCTATTGCAGAGAGTGCATTGTCCTATCTTTCCTAAACCTGGTCTGCTTTCTACAGTCATTATGGTAGAGAAACCATGTGATTCTTTGTACAGTTTATCCTGATGTTCCTTGTAATGCAGTAGAGGCTATTGCGCCTTCCCTATTCTTTCTCAGCCATTTTGTAAACTCCATGATTATGAAGCGATTGCTTGAGAAAATAACATATAAACATAGAATAGAATAGACTGACCAAGATGGTTTACAGTTTCTTTTTTAAATAGGTTATTTATAATGTATTTCTGAACCACTTGGCAGAGAAATTCACAACACTTAATGTTCATATTTTGAGTAAAGAAAGCTAAAACTATGTCAGCTTTTTGGTACTACATGCATTAGCAAAAGGTTAAGTTGTTCTCCACTGAAGTAATATTTAACATCTCAGAAAAAATCTTGCATGTTCTGTAGTTTTGTATTAAATCAGTCATTTCTTATGCACTATATCAAGTACAAACAGGTAGTTTACCTGTTTAAAGTAGTGGACTAACAAATTCTCCCTTGCAGCTTCAGACTGGTATCTATAGACTTATAGTTCAAATACAGCACCTGAATATCCCAAGTAGTTCTTCTATGCATAGCTCACCTTTCTACACCCAGTTGGGCACAAAGGAGAGATAATAGGTAGGTGCAGTGTATGGAAGCTGCAAACAAGTGAGCCTTTTATTCATTGATTTCTTTCCCCAAATAATGGATTTCAAATCTATATGTACCTATTTTTTTTTTCTAAAACTTAAACTGAGCTGCTGTTTTCTTCCATGCAATATTATATACTCAATTGTGTATAGAAGAAGCTGGTGAGAGTGCCCTCCTACATAATTAAGCAATTGCAGTGTTTTGCATGCAAAATTTAAAAAATTTAAATTGTCCTGATTCTATTTTGTAAATGGAGAAACAATCATATCTTTCTGAGCAGTAATGGAGGAAGACTAGTGCTTTGTGCATTTTGATATATTTGAGTTCATTTTTCCACAATGTCATATTTTTGACACAATTGGGTTTCTCATAAGTATCCTAGTTCATGTACATCCGAATGCTAAATAATATTGTGTTTAAGTTTTGTGTTGCAAGAACAAATGGAATAAACTTGAATTGTGCTACAGCTAATGTGTCAGCAGCATTTTTCACCCTCCATTATGATCACCTTCCTTTTTCAATCTTCTCTGCAACTATACCAGAACCTTGATTGACTCAAACTTTTAATTAACCTAGATTACTTTATTTAGGTTAATTATTTTTTTATTTTTTTAAAAATGAGTGGAAAAGATAAAATGTCAAAAATTTAATTGAAATAAATCAGACCAGTCATTGGAAGGTTTTGCTTTTGTATTAGTCTCCTGATACAAATTGTTTTACTATAACTTGTTCAGTAACCCTCCTGGCTGACTTGGGAGCAAGGTGTAGCCAACACATCCCAGCATCAGGATCTTCGGAGGGGTTGAAGAAAACAGTCATGGTAAACCTCTGTGATTTTTTTCATTGCTCATTTAAGTTGCTACACATTTCTTGGAGATCTACATTTCCCAAACTCACTTGACCACAAGCACTTTTTAGGCTGTGCCACCTAATCATTTCCTGTTTCATGTCAATTGTCTTCCACAGATACTAGCCCGATCATCACACATCAACCATGGATGTTTTTCTTCAAAGCATTTTCTCCATTGAAATGTAATTACCGATTGAGAAGAGAATGTAGCAACAGCTTTAATAGCACCTGACCCATGATGGACATGCACTGTTTATGTTCTGAACTACTGATATCAAACCATTATACGGCAAAATGAGAGTGCAGCTTTGATTCAGTAACTCCTACTCAAGAAAAGACTGGCTATTAGAATTATGAGGCTTACCTGAGTGTCAGTGTACCCAAATATTAGCCAGGTAGCCTCAGAAGTACCACTGATACTGATTGCAAGCCCAAATCAATGAGGGGAAGACAAATATCACAGAGTCCTAACAATTCATTGAGGAAATGCTGACCATGAGGTCAAATGCAGGTCACTGTGAGCCATTGTGGCACATACTAAAGCATAGCTGTAAATGGTGGAGCAAAACAAAGGATTGTCTGGCCACCCTAGCAGCTTCTATGCATTCAGCAGCTGTAGCAGCAAGGATGGTCTTATTTACACTGTTCGGATGAAACAATGGGTCACACGTTTGACAACATTCATAGCAACAGCATCGTGTCACACAAAAGAAAATAATACATAGACAATTCCTAGCCACCAGATGCTGGAATTGAGGATACTACTAGATAACCAAAAAGTTTTTTAAAGAAGCTGTATTTTTCTAAGAGTTTGCTTACAAATCTGAAAATGTATACCTGTATGTTCTCTTCCTGATGTCTAGTAATCCATGTGTTGATGTACATCCCCTACGGCAGGCTGCCAAATCTATATTGCCATGGCTTGTGATTTGCTAGTCAAATTTTAGTAGGCTTGAAAGCATTCAGATATAAACCAATTTATGTTAATTTTTTAATTAAAAGTTCTTGAAATGACACCACAGTATGAACCTGGAAGCTCTATCATATTCTCATTCATATGAAAAATTATCACTTAAGGGAGTTAGAGTTTTATGACATTTTGATGTTTGTTCACTATTTTAATGAGTATTTACTATGATCTGGGGACCATTCTAAGTATTTTATGTGAACTGACTCATTAGATCTTCATAGTAACCCTATGAGGTGGTTAATATTGTCATCCCTATTTTCAGATAAGGCAACTAAGCTCAGAGAAGTTCAGTAATTTGCCTGTAGTCACACAGCTAGTTATTGGTAGAGCCAGGCAGTCTGGCTGTGAAGTTTGTGCATTCTACACCTTTATTTTATTGCCTCTCAACTCTCACTCAACCAACTCATATTTTTTAGGAACACAGCTTTTTCTAATACTTTTAGAAAATTACTTAGAAAACATTTTATGGATTTGTTTATGATTTTAAATAACTACATGGAAAATCTGTGTAACATGCATTGATCAATCATTTTTCATGATGATATAAAATGGTGCAAAGACATTTAATTTTCAAGTTTAAAAAGTAGTAATACTTGAGTGTGATATATAAATCTTTGACAGTCTAGAAAATTATGATGTAATCAAGAATCGGCGAACTATGGCCCACAGACAAAATCTGTGCACACACTTTGCACACACCACCTGTTTTTGTAAATAAAGTTTTATTGGAACACATCCATGCCCATTCACTTACATATTATCTATGGCCACTTCCACACTTGAACAGCAGGTGACTAGTTGTAACAGAGACTATGGTTCATGAAGCCCAAAATATGTATTATCTGGTCCTTCACAGAAAAAGTTTGCCAAGCCAGATACAGATATTTAAATGACATAGGTTGAGAAATACCCTCTAGCATTGGTCAGCAGCTTGTTACAGAGAAATTAGTAGTCATGGGTGAATGTAATGAGTTAGTCGAAGCAAATGAAAGGCCAAGGCTGTAAATAATGCACCTCTCTTTATACCTGTGGTAGATAGTCACAGTAATGATCCCAGTCAATCATGACTATGGTATCCACAACCTTGCATAATCCCTTTCCACATTGACTCCTGAGTTTGGCCATGTGACTTGCTTGGCCCAAATGGGACATCAAACACAAAACCAACAGAAACTTGACAAGCGCCTCTTCATTGGGGCTTGCCCTGTTGGGTCTCAGCATGGAACGAAGTCTGGAGTCATACTTGTCATACTTCAGAAGAGGCCATGTGAAAAACAGTTCCCAGCCAACAGCCCCAGCTAACCACCAGACATGTGAGTGGGCTGTCTTGGACCATCCGGAGGGATCTATTAAAGTCCTATACCACCGGTACCTTAGAATGTGAACTTATTTGGAAATAAGGTCATTGCAGATGTAATTAGTTAAGAAGCAGTCATTCTGGAGTAGGATGGGTCCTTAATCCAGTGTGACTTGCGTTCTTACAAGAAGATGTGCAGACAGGATAGCAGAGATTGGAGTGATGTTGCTACAAGCTGGGGAATGTAAAGAACCACCAGCCATCTCCAGAAGCTAGGAAGGAAGAGGAGAAGAACGAGGGAGCATGGTCCTGCTGACACCTTGATTTCTTACTCCCAGCCACCAGGACTGGGAGACAATGGATTTCCATTGTACTAAGCCACCTAGGTTGTGGTGTGTTGTAACGGCAGTCCTAGGAAGCTAATGCATCCCCCTTCCTTTCTAAAACTTTCAGTTCTCCCATCTTGACAAGTTCAATTCTCTGGTCTCGCTCTGGAGACCTTGTACTTTTCCATCTCACCCTTTCTTTGCAAATTCACTCTTTCTTCATGACCTTTTCCAGACTCCAGCCCACACTTACCTCTCCTTTCTTCAGAGTCTCACTGCCTTTGTCTCCACTGAAGTGTCTGTCACCACCATGTATGTTTATTTCTGCCTTCCCAACCAGTCTATAAGCCTCTTGGGAAATGGCCTCTGACTTATTTTCATTTTTATTTTCAGTCTCCCCTGAGTGCACAAATACTCTAAAAGTACTTATAGATGAATTGATCTAGTCACCTTTGCACACACTTTGCGCTTGACCTGGAATACCTGAGTGAACTGTGATCTGCGTGCCAAGGACCATTGTTCTAACCTTTGTGTCCCCAATGCCTGGCACAGTGTCTGGCATTTCATAAACATTTGATAAATATTTTACTTAATTCATTTTTGAAATCCAGCTTCCAAGCATAGGTTCTCGTCCATCCCGGGTAAAGCAGTATCTGCCTTCTTTTAAAGAGCTTGCTAATGAAATATCTTCAAGTTCTTCAGACAAAGGTGGCTAAAGAGGGGGAAAAAATACCATTCTCTCTCTCCAGTAGCCTCACTAATAAGCCTTTAGAAGGACCCAGCCCAGAGCCCCAGGGAACCTTATTAGTCCCTGTGACCCATCCAAAGGAGAGCCTTCCTCCCCATAACCAGGCTTCCTGTTTATTCATACATGACAGGGTTTGTCCTTCACCCCCATTGTTACCTGTGCTTCCAGAGCCCTTTGAAAGCATAAATAAATGATAGCTGGCTGGTCTTCTTTCCCCAGGACATTGTCAATGCTGAGAATCCTGACAGCTTTCCAAGACATGATTTGCCACTACAAATGCCAAGTGGGGAGCCCCCCATCCTCTCCTATTCATTAAGACACTTGATAATTCAAAGTGCCAACTTTTTCCAGCAGAGTCAGACAGACTAATGTGCTGTCATAAGTCTCCAGCCAAGAGAGCTGTGCAGTGTGCTTTTCAAACAACCCAAGCCTTAGGGCAGAGGACCTTTGCTTAGCAGGTACGCCATTCAGATCTCCAAGATGCCAGCACCCAGGGAGCCTGCAGGGGCCACAGTGTGACTCTGGGGCATCAGAATGAGGAAAGGAGCCCAGAAGATGATTACTATTCCAGTTCTGTCTGCCTGCCATTGCCCCTTCTCTCTCACCCTCCACCCCCATTCTCTGAAGCTCAGGGTGAGCCTCCCTGGTAGACATATAGGTTTTTCCTTGGCTTTGGCCTACAACCTCAGAATACAAATGCTCGGACCAGCCACTGGGTGTTCAGAGGGTTAGAATGGCCTCTGAACATCCAGTGGGTTATTGAACATCAGGTGGTTAGGTGTGCAGTGTGGGGAAGTCCAACCTTGGAAGGTGGTTGGAAACCTTTCAGGAATATGGATGATCTGAAGATTTATAATTGACCAAATGCACTTGAGAAGAAAAGAGTAGAGAGCAATTAAAGAACCAGAATTCTAGGAGTCAGTCTAGTCTAGGGGAGACTTACAGGAAAAATCATTTTAGAAAATGGATGTTAAGGCCTCTGGTGGCTCAGAATAAGTTATTGAAGGATTCCCTAGATATTTTTGCCAATATTCTGTCCTCAGCAACTTTCTCACCCCAAATACTCAAGACACTTTGCACATTCCCACAGGGAAGGAGGCCTACTCTCTTTGGGAACATGAAAAGGTGGGATGAAGGGTAGATTGGGCCTCAAGGAAGTGTGTCAGTGAGCTGAAACAGCCACTGGTACACTGGTGACTACCCACTTCCCCTTCAATGTTCGTCTCCTGCCCCTGAGGTCATGGCTGTCCTTGGCCATGGGCTACTCCTGGGCCTCCTTCACAGGGAACCTACTTTCACCTAGTGGTCCATGACCACATCAGGAATGTGTGTGTTCTAACAGAGGACTGCATGATTTTCCAGACCCAACAGTCCATCTCTGAGGTAGCTGGAGTATTGCAGGGTGACTTCATTTTGATCACGCAAGTTTCTAAGACTCCCAGAATTCCAGGTACTATACAGGTGGGAGCAAAGAAAAATATTTTTGGAGGGAAAAAAGTGTCCCTTTTTCAGTGGCACCCCAGTAGCAATGAGCGCACCAGCACCCAGATCTTGGTTTCTAAACAACATTCTCCAACAAAAGGAACAGGGGCTCCTTGAAGAAGTGGTTGATTCTAGGTCTGGTCAAGAAAACCACATCATGATCCTGGAACATCTTGTACCAGAAAGTGCATAAAAGAGTGCTCATAAAAGGATGAGACCATCTTGAAAGGTCATAGAAAAGCAACCTGGAAGAGCTCAATGACCAAAGGTGAAACAAATTTAGCAACAAAATAAATATCAATAAAAACATTGAATTGTAATAAAATAGAATAAAAATATATGAATCTATTCTAACATAAATAATTGAATAAGTAAGAAAACTAGCACTAAAACATAGCTCTTCCTTATAGAAGAATTTCAATTAATTTAAATGTAGAGGAAAGGAAAGAAATATGAAATCACCATTAGAACTCAATGGTAATAATTTTTGTGGGCAAGATCTACCAATAGATGCCAAAATTAGCTGGCAAAAGTTTGAGGAAAGACAGAATATTCACATAATCTAAAAGTTTCCCCTCCGGGATATTTGTTCATTACAAAGGAAACATAATAACTTTACAGAGGAAAACCCCTTGAGATATACCTTAACCCATTGATCAAGAAAAAAGCCCCAGGAATGAGACCTGTTGACACCAGGTACCCCCTTGGTATGATGCCCAGAAGGGCACACCACTTCTGAGACATTCTTGCCAAGAATACACAACCATGATTAACCATGGAAAAAAACATGGGGCACACTCAAATTGAAGGACAGTCTACAGAACAACTAACCATTACTCTTCAAAAGTGTCAAGGTCATGAAAGATAAGGAAAGACCTAAGAAATGGCATAGACTGAAGGAGACTAGGAGACGTGACAAATAAATGTAACATGAGAGGGAGACTGAATCTTGTAACAGAAGAGGGACATTAATGGGAAAGCAGGTAAATTCTAAATAAAGTCTAGAGTTTAGTTATTAGGGTTATACCAATGTTAATTTCTTGGTTTGGACCATTGTACTATGGTTCTAGAAGATTTTAACATTACTGGGTGAAACGTATAGGAAAATACTTTGTGCTGTTTTTGCAACCTTTTCTCTAAGTCTAAAATTGTTTCAAAATACATTTTTTTAAATATTCTTTCATACCACAGTCCCTGCAATAGTGTGAGAGAAGAGAAATAAATCATCAACTATGTTTTCTTTTTGTTCCAGAACTTGGGAAGATTCAAAGTGAAGGCCAGATATTGAAAGCCAGTTTCATGGAGGCAGATATGGAACACAGGGTCTGCATTAAGGGAGATGGGGGTTGGCCTATTTCTAGGCGTCCAGTTCAGAAGCAGGCAAAGCACCTTTATTTTAAGATTGTCAACTGTTTGTGTCCACAAAAAAGAAAGAGCACTCGGCTTCAACACGAACAGCTCAATGGACATCTACACTGGCTGCGCTCCCTCCAGCTGGTGGATTCTGTGGCTCTGAGAGCTTTATAGGGATTAGCACCCAATCGTTTGGCCAGCCCAGATAACTTTCCCACCCACCTTTAACCTTTTCCCTAAGTATTTTTGTTGTTTTTGTTTATTACCCAAAATGTTTTTGAGCATATACATTGTTAAAGGCCGTAAATGGGCCCCCAAAGACGAAATGACTCTTGGATAAGAACGGAGCACTGACACACAGAGGCCCTCAGTACAGAGCTTGCCAAACTGACTTGAGTATTCTTTCTACGGATTACTTCCAGGAAGCTTTTCTATGCTTAGATGGTGTTATTTATGGCCATCATCTCTCTGGCACACAGTGGCCAGGATATAATATAAATTGGAGGGCTGAGGAGTACCAAAGACATGTCTAAAGACATAATCTTTGATGGAATGACTCCTCTATACAAGATGCATCATAAAAATAGGAATAATAATAACGGACTCTGAGTGTTTGCTGTATGCCATTTATGCAAACCTCCCAACGACTGTATCAAGTAGTAACTATTACCATCTCCAGCTGTCAGTGTCTGGCAAATGGCATGACTAGATGCCAGCTCAGTAACTAGACTGAGTCCATGCTCTTAACATTACACTGTACTTTCTTCCACGTTCCTCAGCTCTGGTCCAGCTTTACCGTGGGTCTTTGGGCAAATCATGAACATTCTCTGGGCCCCTGATTACCTGCTTATAATACATATAATATGGGGATAATAATCCCATCTTGCCTTCTTAAAGAGTCAGTTACACAATTCAACAAAAGGTGAGCAAGATGTGCAACGTATAGGGGGATGGTCATGCTTGAGGCTCTGCCTCGAGGGGGGAGGGGGGCACGGGCAATATACATAACCGTAATATTTGTACCCCTATAATATGCTGAAATAAAAAATAAAATTAAAAAAAAAAAAGGTGAGCATGCAGTAGATCACAAAAAACATTTCCTAAAATCTCAGAGACTATAGAGGTCACATCTTTGGCCATAATGCAATAAAATTAGAAAACAGCTATTAAAGGATTGTTTTAAACTTAATGTGCTTACAAATAAGTTGTGGGTTAAAGAAATTTTGTCTCATCAAAACAACAAAATTTAAATATATATGTATATAAATTCACAAAATCTGATTCCTAAACTGCGGTGGGGACAGCTGAGAAGCAGCTTGGTTTTTATTTCAGGACAAAAGAGCTGAACACTGTAGGAAGTGAAGGTGGAGAAAGTTCTGAAGACAGGAGGAGTGGTTGGAAATCCATTTAGGAAGCACTTAGACCTCTGGTGCCTTCCCCTCTGCACAGCCAGATGGTCCTCCCTCCCCTGTCCCCTGGGGCAGACTGGAAGTGTGTGTTCTGGAGAAGGTAAGGCAGAAGGTCTCTGGACCAGAAGACACCGGGCGTGGGTGAAGGTGCTGGCCATACTGAAAACAGGAGGTTCAGTGAAACTCGCCCTGAAATAAATATATGATAGCAGAGATAAAAAGCTCAATGAATAAAGTGTTAAAAATTGAGAAAATCATATACAAAATAAAAATTAAGACAAAGAGATGTAAAACCAGAGGGACAAGAGAAGAAAAATAGAGACACTGAAGTGGATTACCAGAGACTGTACAAATAGAAGTTCTATTGATTTAAATAATTTTTTAAAAACAGAAAATCATAAAATTAATAATAACAGAAAATAAATTATCACTACACTCAAGAAGACGTCCCAGAGCGGATGCACATGAGAAACAGCTCACGCGTGTGCGGCAGGAAGGATGAAGGCAGGCCCGCGCCAAGGCGCGTCATCGTGGAAGATCCCACGAGCTTTCAGAGAGGAAAACAAAATTGCTGACACAGGGTCAGGGGTCAGGGTGACTTCTGACTTCTCCCCAGCAACTCTGGAAGCTGGAAGCCCATGGATCAGTATCTTCAAAATTCTTAGGGACAATGATTTCCAACCTAGAAATCTCTACTATTAATAAGGCGCTTGTACTCCACGCACTCAGATGTGAAATGTTACTAGGGCAGGTTCCCCAAAGCTTCAGTCATTCACGTGTTGCCGTCAGGATTTTTGCCATATCCATAGAACACTAACAATATTTTTATTAACTTTTTCTCAAATTGAGTCTTGTTTTACTTAAATAGATTAGTTACGGAATTCACTATGGAAAACCAGCTATCCCCTGTGATCAATAGAAAGTAATTGTGAAAATATAAAATATAATAAAATAAATAAAATAAAATAATGATATCCAGTTCTTGCTGGCTCCTGATGGCTTCCCAAAGCTCCGAGGCCAGAGCCTGCTTTCTCTGTCTCACGCAGGAGGATTAGCAAGGAGAAGAGAGGTGTTAGAGACCAGCACTGCCTGGTATGCCTTCTGATGTAATCAGAAAGATTGAGATTTGAAAGGACTAATTGTCTGTATGAGTCAACATTATGTAATGCCACCTCAGCGCACCACCTACACCCCACGCCCCCAGCCATTCCACCAGCTCCTCGTCTTGGAAACGTTGCACTGAAAGGACAGGCAGAGGCCATGTCCCACTCTCTAGACAGTCTTTGGAATAACAAGGTGGCCTGTGTCTATGTAGAGAAAAGCACTAGGTGCTTTGAGACCTCCCGAGGCCAACGGCAAAGATCAGACTGGATCATTCAACCCTGTTTTGCTTTTTAAAACCTGCCCTTCTCTGCTCTTCAAAGCTCTTAAACCTTCCTGCAAAAGGGCAAATTTCCTCTTAGGGGCCCCAAACAGGGCTTGCTTCAACCCCCCATCTGCACCTGCAAGTTTATTCAAATGTCACCTCAGAGTGGCCTCTGCAGGCCCTCTCCCTGCAGGGTTGGGGTGTAAATCGTAGCTTCAGGGTCCTTTCCAGGCCTCTAGCCACACTTGTGGTTTTCCTCTGTGTTAATACAATCATGGGGACTGGCCTCCAGAGATTGAAGATTTGCTGGACCCTGACTGAGATGGGCAGTTTCATAAATATTAATCCTGTGCTGAGCATGTTCTCTGGCAAGGCTAAGCCAGATCTCAGACCCAAGACCCTCTATTACCTGTGTGTGCCCTCCAAGACCCACTCCAGCCATGACACAGGTACGGCACTGTCTGGCTGCCAGGAGACCAAACGAGGTCCAAGGAGATGTGTTTCTAAGTCAACAAGAAACCAAACAGTCACTCCTGGACTGACTTATAACAGTAAGCACCTCAGCTAAAGCTGACAACTCAGAGGCTCCAGAGGAGTGAGATCTAGAGCCCTCTTTAATCTGGATTTTTTTTTTATAAATATCAGAGGACCTTGGGGATTCACCCTTAGGGAATCTCTCATCTTTTCTATTTACTTTCTCCTTTATTATTTCCAGTCTCATGGTTTAAATAACACCTATATGCTGATGGCTTCCAAATGCATTTCCCCACACCTGAACCTTTTGCCTGAAATCCAGACTTAAATATTCACCTGTTTCCTCAGTATCTCCAGCTGGAATTTTAATAAGCATCTCTAACCTGACATGTTCCAATCTGACCTCCCCATCTTCCTCCCCAAAAATCTCCTCCAGTCTTGCAATTTCAATAAATGGCCACTCCTTTCATTTGCAAGCCAAAAACCTTACTGTCATCCTTGACTTTATTTTTTTTCTCTCTCACAACACTCCCCTCTGACCCAGCAGCAACCCTAGCAGTTCCGCCTCCAAAGTGCACCCAGCATCTGAGCACTTCTCACCAGCTCCACTGCCACCACCTGGGCCACTGGCTCCGTGTCTGCCCTTGCCCCGTTCGGTCTATTTCCATGCAGCAGCCAGAGGGCCCCTGGGAGTTAGACCTTATCGCTCCTCTGGCTTCTGTGTCACTCAGAAAAGAAGGCCAAGTCCTCCTGACGACTCACAAAGGCCCCCTATGCTCTGCCCCAGCCGCCTCCATGACTTCTTCTCCCACTGCTGTCTTCCCTTTTCACTCGGTGCCTGTTCACTGTTTGGGGACAGAGCCAGGCGAGCTCCCACCTCAGGACCTTCCCACCTGCTGTCCCCTTCTTCCTCTGGAATGCCCTTCTACCAGGGAGTCACCCACCAGTTCCCTCACTTCCTTCAGGCCTCTACTCAAAAGTGACTCATCAGTAAGGTCTTACCTATTATGGGCTGAGCTGTGTCCCCCTCCCCAAATTCCCATGTTGAAATCCTAACCCCCAGGGCCACAGAATGTCACTATATTTAGAGGTAGGGTCTTTGGAGAGGTGATTAAGGCAAAGTGAGGTCCTGTGGGTGGACCCTAATCCAGTATGAGTGGTGAAGGGGAGATTAGGGCACAGGCAAACACACAGGAAGACCAGGTGAAGACAGAGGAGAGACAGACACCTGCAAGCCAAGGAGAGAAGCCTCGGAAGCACCAACCCTGCCCACACCTTGATTCAGATTCTGGCCTCCAGAACGTGGGGGGCAGTACATGTCTGTTGTTTCAGCGACCAGCCTGTGGCGTTCCGCTGTGGCAGCCCAAGCAAACAAATACACCGCGCCCTGTACAATTTCAAATGCCCCCGCAATACTTCATATTCCTCTTCCCCACTTTGTTTTTTCTCCCTAGGATTTGTCGTTTTAAATATACTATAGATTTTTCTTACTTTGTTTATTTTATGTTTTTGCCATTAGAATACGGTAACTCCAGGAAAATGGAGGGGTTTTTTGTCTGTTTACTTCACTGCTGTGTCCCCTGAACCCAAGCAGAGCCTAGCACCTGGCAGGCACTCTAGAATCACCCGATGATGAGCGTGTTGTCGTTGCTCCCTCCATCCTGTGGCTGTGAGCGCATTTGCCGGGCGCAGGTGTGGCGCCTGGACGGTGCATCCTGCCGGGTGTGAAGAGCTCCGCTCTCCGGAACGTGGCATTTTAAAAGGAACGTTCAAGCAGAAGATGCCGTGGTTTGGAGGATGAGGATTTACAGTGGCTCCTGGGGAGAAGCCCCTGCGCCTACTTTGAAAAAGTGTTGGGTGATATCTGTGGCTAAACACAAGTGTCATCATGAAGGGTGCCAATCACCAAAACACAGGCAGCTTTTCAGAGCTGGTGAGGTCTGTTGTTTGACACCTTCTGCGTGCTGGTCAACAGTGAGAATGAGTCAGCTGGGTGCAGGAAGCAATGCGAGAGCACCACATGCATGTCTTATCTCTGTTGCTTTTTAAAATTTAAAAGGCAAACTAAGGTTTAAGGGGGGCGCTTTTTCAATGCTCTTCATCTTCAGAACCCTGTGATGTAGGTATTGACAGTCTCACTTTGCAAGTGAGAAAACTGAGACTCCTACAGCCGGCAAGTGGTAAGACTCAGCTTCAACCTGGGTCTGTTTGCTAATCTCAGACATGAAGCTCCAACTACACAAATGTGGCTTATGGGAAGAGAAGAGTCCCTTATCTCTAGGAGAAACTCGTATCTCAGGAAAGTACAATCGACCCTTCAGCAACACTGGTTGGCACTGCATGGGTCCAATTATATGTGGATTTTTTTCAATAGCCTAGAAATATCAAAGAAATTGACAAAAACGAATGTCATGAATGCATAAAATATATATAGATTAACTAATCTATTTTATCATTTACTATCATAAAATATACACAAATCTATTATGAAAAGTTAAAATTTGTCAAAATTTAAGCCCACAAACACTTACAGACCATACCTGGCACCATTTCAGTTGAGAGAAATGTCAACAAAGATAAAGATGCAGTATTAAAATTGTATGAAATTAACTGTAGTACATACTATACTACTGTAATAATTGCATAGCCACTTCCTGTTGCTGTAACAGCAAGCCCAAGTGTTGTGAGTATCTTGAAATGCTGTGTGACACTTGTCATCTCCATGTGAGCAGTTTGTCTCTCCAGTAAGTAGGGAATCAGTAAAAAGTGCTCTCTCGCAGTTCTCAGATATTTTTCATCGTGTTTAACGCAACACCTTAAATAACACAAGTGGACCTGTAAGGCTTACACCAGTAAGCCTTAAATAACACCAGTGGACCTATCCAAAGTGCCACCAGTGATACTGGAAGTGCTCCCAAAAAGTCATGGCATCACAAGAAAAAGTTGAATGGCTTGCTATGTGGCATATATTGAGGCCTCCTGCTGCGGCTGCCTGCCATTTCAGACGGACAATTCATCTTGTAAACAAGCGGCATAAATTTACGGCATCGCTGAATACGGTACGGTCCTGTAAATGTATTTTCTTCTTCCTTATGATTTTCTTAATACCATTTTCTTTTCTCTAGCTTACTTTATTGTAAGAACACAGTAGATAATACAACGTATGAAACGTGTTGACCTACTGTCTATGTTATCAGTGAGGCTTCCAATCAGTAGTAGGCTATTAATCGTTAAGTTTTGGAGGAGTCAAAAGTTATA
>CAUYPO010048833.1:0-19556 GCA_963574435.1 Cheirogaleus major | reverse complement strand
CCAGCCTGAGCAAGAGCGAGACCTCGTCTCTACTATAAATACAAAGCAATTAATTGGCCAACTAAAAATATATAGAAAAAATGAGCCGGGCATGGTGGCACATGCCTGTAGTCCCAGCTACTCGGGAGGCTGAGGCAGGAGGATTGCTCGAGCCCAGGAGTTGGAGGTCGCTGTGAGCGAGGCTGACGCCACGGCACTCTAACCCGGGCAACAGAGTGAGACTCTGTCTCAAAAAAAAAAAAAGAAAAGAAAAACCAAGCTGAAGTAGTGAGCAAAGATAGTTATTACAACATTGTTACTAATACTGGAACAGGGAGAACAACCTAAAATCTCACCATCAGGGTGGTTAAATAAATGATACTACCCTCCACCCCTACTTTGGGGCACAAAGTAGTTGTCACCAAGAGTTAGGTAAGAATATTTGTATTATATGAAGATGTCAATTTCAGGTGGGGGGGAAAAAAAGTGACTGAATATGATGTACAGTGTAATATCATTTTCTTTGAATGAAAAAGCTGTGTGTGATATGTTAATGTGGAAAGGTTAGAAAGGAAACACATACACACACACACACACATGCACAGTTACTTTCGAGGAGGGGGACTTCAGGGAGAATGAGGGTTAGTGTGTCATTTTACACGGTATTGGTCCATTGCACTTGAGTTTTTGTAAGCAATCAAGCCAACTTTTCTGTTTCGCCACCCACGGTAACTTTTAGGAACAAACTCCTCACAGCTGAAAGATTTCATTTTGACTAATCATTTCTACCTTATTCCCTATTCCCTGATCTTATCAGGAATACATTAACATGGGTTCTGATACAAACTCCAGGAGGGTAGGGGAATTTTGACTGTTTTGTTCATGGGGCATCCTCAATGCTTAAAAAGTGCCTAGCACATAGTAGGTACTCAAATACAAAATAAGTCATCCTCAACATGAGATCATCTCCACGTAAAACTGTAAGCAGTGAATTAAAGGGTCCAAAAAGCTAGAAAGAAAAATAGCAAAGGCCTCCATAAACTGGAGTGTTGAACCTCATAAAAAGGAGTTAAACGTTTACAGACTTTTTCGCTTCCCTTTTGGGTCTCTATAAGCACGTATTTTTAAAGCAACTCTCTTTGGCATGGCTCCACAATTAATAAGAAAATTGTCGCACTCACTGTCTTAGGGACAAGTTATTTCATCCAGCTATTGTCCAATGTGTAGGTTCCCACTGATCTAACCTTTATCACAGCAAAGAAATATACCCAGTACGATCGTGTAGACCCAAGGCCTATTAGAGTGTGAAGGGGAGCAGGGGAGAGGAGATTCTTTAATCAGAAGAGCAGCATCAACTTTTAAGATCAATTAAACAGCGAGCAGAACTCTAAACGGTTTTTTATTTCCAAGAGAACATAAGACAAGCTATCTGGTTTGTGGAACAGAATGTATATCATTAAATACAAGCAAACCTGTGTTTCCTTTTCTATTTTTAAAATGATTTTTCATGGAGTTGTACTTTTTGGCTTTGCTTTGGTAATAGCTAGAGCCCTCTAGGAAATAACTCAAACTTCCCAATGACTGGTCAAAGTTGTTGATTCGTCCATTCATTCAAGTATTTATTGGACATACATTACGTGCTAAATCGTACTTAGAACTGGGATATAGACAGAGAAACAGCAAAACCCTCCACAAACAAGAGTGTTAAGCGTCATAGAATTAAATGCAATACGCTTTTTTCTGTCCTTTGAGGTCAAGACAACCACAAACATTAAACTGTTAACATCTTTTCATTCAAGAACGTTCCGTCTAGCAAGTCACTTTCAAGCTCAAGACCTCCCCCTTTACTTCAGTGCCTAAAATCTTCTTTTGCAAACATCTTAGTAAAAGTTTGGTAACATTTTACCCGTTCTGTTTTTATTCCTGAATCTGACAGTCTATTGAAACTTTAAAGATGGCAACCTCCATGCAAGATGAAATAAAAATCTGCAACAGCAGCTCAAGGATTGTATTACAAAACAAAACAAAACAAAACCAGATATTTAGACGGCAGTCAGTCATCAATTTGCTAGAATTGCAGAGCAGATTTAGTGCCGTTTTTGTCAATATGGAACCACTTGTCAAACAGATTTACCAATGAAAAATGGCACATCACACTATTCAAAGGCACTATGTAGGCAAAATCATCCTGACTGTGGGCATCCCAAATTAATCAAGTAGATGTGCTGGGGGCCAACAATGGCGCAAACTCATCAGCAAGACCCAGGAAGCAAGGGAAGGCAAGAGCTTCGCAGTTAGTGTTTATAACAATTCAAAAGCTTAAAAGTCATCAGCAGCCGATCTGTCGTCAGAAAGATCAGTCGAGTTACTGAATTAATGGCTGGCATTGTTGCCTTTTCTTCCCACCAGACATCTCAGAAAATGCTATGACAGTTTTTCTGGTGCCAGAGGGTGTCAGAGTGACTGCAAGGGATGTGCTTACATTCAAATATTTGGGGTCTGATTATCAACACATGTTTTTTTTAAAAGGAAGAAACAAACAAGCTGAGAAAATGGTGATTACCAAACCCACAGGATTTTCCCATGAAAATATAGTTGCAACAAACAAACGAACAAACAAAAACTGGGGGGGTTTTTGATGGGAGTAGATATTTTGATTTAGCTTTTTCTAGTACTATCATCTCTATATTTACTTTTAACTTCGGAAATCCTTTTTTTACCTGTAGTTATAGGTGTCTCCCAAATTCTATTCCCTACAACAAGTCTAGAAGCCAACATCAGAAATATGCATGGGTCTATATACTTAGTGGAATCATTAAATAGGCATTGGTACAACATAGCCTGCTTTATATGACACAACATAGGTTCAAAGAGAAATTGCAATTTAATTTTTCCATAACTGTTGTCAATTAATCACGGTGTTTAGCTCCTTTGTAAGTATGGAGGTCTCATCCCCTCTCTCCTCTTTTTTCTCTCCTCTACCACTACCCATATGCCAAGAGTGAATGCAAAACAAGGGGAGAGGAGAGGGTGTCTCATGGCAAGTCTCTGCTAGATGTCCCTTAGTACTATCAGCTATAGTCATTACTTATAAGGTGCTGTTAACTCACGGGTAGAATTTCTGTTCTTATACACAAGAGTGTCAAAAGAGCTATGACTGTTGATCACAAAAGCAGTCCTAGCTATCAAAAAATATATAGTGGCTTAAGGGGCTCCTTTCTATCAATAAAGCCCGTGTAAAACTGTTATTCCCAAGCTATTAGAGAACATGGGCTCAATAGCTTGGTAGCTCCAACAAACACACACACCATGGGCCACATCACAAATTGCCTCTTCTGACCAGTTAACCAGAGAGGCAGCGAGGCTCTAGTCTCCCCTGGGGGAGGTTCCATAACAAATCCAACTGCCCATGCTTCTGCTCAGCAAGGACCAGCAGGTAAACCTTAAGTCTAAAGGTAACAACAGACCGATTTAAGAGCTGTAATGAAAAGAATAACAGAGCAATTCCACATCTCTCCAGCACAAACACAACAAATCCAAACACCAAACCCTAAACATCTTGCTAAACACTGCCCCAGAAATACAACTTGAAATATGCAGCCTAAACAAAGAAACTACATAGAGAAGCAAACCTGTAACCTTCAGGATTTAACTCCATGGGGTGAGATGAGGTAGGGTGGAGGTGAGGGGTTAGAGAGGAGTCTTCTCAGCAAGAATCCTTTCTCTTGGCCCCATCCCCTTTTCCAAAACCAAGAGGAAAGGCACCGAATGAAGAGGCAGGGGCAGATTGCTTCGGTTTGCTCAGTTGAGAAATGGAGGAATCAAGTGTCTGTTGATACCATTAATCTGCTAAAGCTTTCAACAGCACTAAAATTCACTGGCAAGTGATGAGCTGTGCCTTGTTGACGAGCTACAGTGCAAGTTAAATCATGAAAACAATCCAAAACCATATCCAATTAATACGGGCTTCAAAGTTACCACAAGACACCAATTTTCAGAAAGTATTAGCCTCATGGATGGATAAAAGACAAGCTTTTCTCAACTAGGAAATGCATTTAGTTTCCCAGAACACAAAAGACAGTATGTTATTCTGGGGGTTACCGTGTGCATAATATAGTTTTTATGTTTTTCAATATAAGTCACAACACCCTCATGCAAAAGCCTCCAGTTTTATTTCCACCCCCAACAAATATGTCTGAACCTTTTGAAAGCACTGAACACTCACTGAAGAAGAGTAGTAAAACAAACAACAAAACACAGCAAGGGTTTATTCTGCCAGCACACACAAGCAGTCTCATAACTGATTCTCAGTTGACAGGGCCCTGAACATGGTAAACTTTGGGAAAGAAAAAGGGGCACAGCATACCTAATCCTTACAAATAAGCCATGCATACCCTCAAATAATTTAGTTCAGGCACAAATCCACTCCCTTTGTGTGTGAGGCAAAGTCTATGTACCAACACTGTGGACAAGACGGCTTCCTTGTACACTCCACTGCCCCCTGGTACCCAGGTCACTTAGACTTAGGACTTGGTAAGGGGAGAGGAGGGATAGCCCTCCTGACTCTTAAAAAAAAATAAATAAAAAATACCCCAGCCTTTCCTGGCTTGGCCCATTCACTTACTAAAACGAGATAGGGAGAACAGCCTTTCCAGCTCCCAAGCACTGGCTCAGCAAGCCGGACTCCGGAATGGCTATTTTCTGATGCCCACAGACATGCATTTCTTACCTAGATAAGACAGTGCTCTGACATATACGCGTGTGAATTTCCAGGAAGCAAACTTAAAATGCCTTCTGCATGTACATTCTTCCTTTTAAAAAAAAAAAAAAAAACAGGGACAAGGGGAGAAGGGGAACCGCAGTTCTTTCCTTCCTTATTTTCCGGGGAGCTTGCAAAGCCTCTCCAAAGTGCAAAGGCATCTGCGCACCGCGCGCAGGGAGCAGGGGAGCAGCGGCTCTCCCTCTCCCGTCCCCCCCAACAATGCAGCGACATGCACTGACCGACACCTGCTGGAACCTATTAATATGCACGGGGACGTATTGATTCCCCCCTCCCTTCCCTCGCCCTCCGCACTGGGCAGCCTTTCATCTCCTCCTTCACCATCCATCAAGAACTCATTTCGCCGGCCCCCTCCCCCTCCCCGCCCCCAGTCCCCATTCAGCCGAGCCCCGAGCCCCGAAAGCCCGGGCTGACGAGCACACTTTGGAATGCACTTCATTAAAATGTAGCTGCAACCCGGCTGCAACCTGCAATGCGGAGGCGGCGGCGCAGAGCGCGCGCATCCCCTTCAAAAGCCCCATTGTTCGCCGGGCATCTGCTCCGGCCCGGCCTCTCCCTACCCGCGCTGACCCCTGATTTCCACCCGCCTCCCTCTCCCCCTTCCACCCCAGCCGGGCCGAACGGGCCTGCCCGGTGAATTAAAACGCAGCCGCGGCCATCTGGCCCGGTTTCCCCGCGCCCCTCCTCCCGGGTCCACGCGCGCGTCTTCCCCTCCACCGAGCGCTCCCCCGGCCATCCCAGCGCAGACCTCGGGTGGCACGGCGCCCCTGCCCCGCCGGCCCGTCCCCGGGCGTTGGGATCCAGCGGCGGAGCGTTGGGATCCAGCGGCGGAGCGTCGCGATCCAGCGGCGGGCAGGGGTGGGGGTCGGCGAGGGGAGATCATGGACCGCTCGTACTTGCCTGCAAGCCCCAGCGCAGTCGCCAAGATTAATCCTTCCCTTTGTGCGCCCGAAAGAGCCTCCCACCACCACCACCACCACCACGCTGGTCCTGGCTCTGCAGCGGCTGCACAGGCGGGCGGGGGTGGGGGGCGGGGGTGGGTCCGAACCCCCTTCCTTGGCGAGCTGGGGGCGCCTCGGCCACCTGACCGCCCAGCAATTTTGCAAGGGCCCCGCAGGAAGCGGGAGCAGCTAATGGTGCGAGGAGGGAGAGAGGATGCCCAAGATTGCGCCTTTTATATTACGGGCGACATTTCTAACGCATGACAACAATTTCCATCTGTATTTAAGCCGGGAGTGTGAAAAAAGAGCATTACATCACTGAGCGGGCTCCCAGAGGCTGCCGGATATCTAGGCCGGGGGGATTAGGGCCGCACCTGCGGAGGGGGCGGGGCAGGCGGCCTCTCCCACCTGGGCGTGTCCAGGCCCGGCACCCCAGTGGCCCTGGGGGGAGCCCCTGGCCCAGGAAAGGCGGGAAAGGCGGTTGCCCCATTTGCAACCAGCTGGAGGCTGAGAGGTGGGTGGTGACTGCCTTTGCTGGTTAGGGAAGCAGCCCGGCTTCCCAGGACCAAGGGGCAGAAAAGCCACCTGAGTCCCTTTCCGGCCCGGACTGACTTCTGCCCTCCCACCTCTTCCCCAAGTTTGGAAGGAATTTCGCAGGTAACTCTTACAGTGTGAAATTACTGTTTTCCTTGGAGGTAAGATAAAGAGGATGGAGTGACTTAGAATAAGAATTTGAAGAATCCACATTCAAGGAACTGACACTCCAAGAACTGAAGGGGGGAGAATCAGGTTCAGACTCAAGCTGTTTCTTGACTGTTGATCTCTGTGTCGTTCACACTCACTCTTTAAAAGATTCTGTAAGAGCCAGTGGTATCATCTCCATCCCATTTCTTATGAGGCATCATTCTGCCTCACCGGCCCCCCTCGGTGAGAAAGCTTTACTGAGAGACTTGTAGCTTTGGAAAGGTAAATTTTCTCTATTGTCCAGTGGTCACTCACTGGTAAACGTAGCAAGACAGTGAAACAGGACAGTGAACACCCACAGACTGTCAAAGGAAGGAGAACATCCCTGCCTGCCTTTCCATAATCCAGGTGTTACAGAGTCCTGTGCAGGCATCCTCCAAGAATTAATTACTACAATTTGGACGAGAGGGTATAAAGAGGCTAAAAGATGTTCTGAGATGAAGAATGACAGGAAAGCAGGTTAAAGGAAGCAAAGGGCATTCCTCTTTCTGGGACACAGCAGATGAGAAAACAAAACTTGCTCCCTCACGTTTGCTACCCAGTAAACGTGTGCGTGTACACCCGCAAACTCCAGGGTGTGCAAGGGCTGCATTTCTAGTGTTCCTTTTCCTTCTGGTCGCTGCTGGTGGTCAGCAGGCTCAACAATGGAGCCAGACTCACCAGGTTCCAAAACCCCAACTCTGTACTTTCCATCTGTGTGGTTGCAGATAAATTAATTGCCTGTTTCTCCGGTGTACAAAATGAAACAAAAACTATCTACTTGTTGTGAGGACACTACATACAAAGTACCTGGCACAGTTCACCCATACGTAACAGGTACTCGCTGTGACCTACTGTTGCTATCCTTATGATGATGTCATTACTGTGTAAAACATCTCAACAAAATGAAAGCGCTCATCCTCAACTTCTGAGGCAACCTGCAAAATGGAGCAACTCCCAGGGCTCCAATTAGCAAAATGCAGACACCAGGACCCTTGACATCACTAGACCTGTCAGAAAAAGTGAACGAGATGCCTTTGGAAGAAAAACAGACTCGTTTGCATCATTCATGCAACATCCACTTTTAGGGAGTTGAAAAGGCCTTCAGAACTGAATGCAAAGTGTTCACTTACATTTTTGGTTGGAGAGAAGCAAAAAACTTACAGGAATAGTTTATCAACCATGTACATAACACATGGGAGCATTTACATCATTTCTCCCCTCAATCATCATCAAAAAAAAAAAAAAAAAGGAAGAAGAAGAAGAAAAGCAGATACTACATAAAACTTTAAAAAGCCTTTAGCCACAACCTAATGCTTACAAATGTAATTTGTATTTTATTAGTTTTCCACAAGAAAATGATTGTATAGTACAAATTAAATTGCTCTTTCGCAAGGAAGCTGCACAGAGACTGCGCTAAAGGGGACAGAAATACAAAAGGCACTCTCTTTATGAAAGAAAGAAGGGAACTTTTATTCAGTAAGTATTCAAGGATGTAGCTTTCCAATCTTCAATGGGGGGAGAAAAATAGCTGTCATTTGGTTTGGAAATATCCCTAACAATAACAAATTATTTTCAATCAGAGCTCCAAAGACCAGGTTTCTTTATGCACAAGAGAAGCACAAGGAAAAGAGTCCATGAAAATCTCCTTGGTTTTTATCAGAGGCTATATACATACTCAGTCTCAGAAACCAAGGCTCTCTGAGCTTGTGTGGTCTCCAGCACAAGCCAGGAGAGATGCCTCTTAATTGCATTGCTTCTGAAGTCTCTTTTGTCACATGCAAAAAGAAAAACTTAAACCAGTAGGTCTTGGGCTAGCCTTCCTTCATGGGTGCCTGACTCCTAGGGCTCAAGGGCAAGCTGCACAATCAGTGCCTCAAGGGCACAGTTTAGAGAAGCAATGAAGTGTAGACTCTTCTTTACTAGCAATTTTTAAGAAATAACTATGAGGAAAAAAAAGCCAAGAATGTCCCTCACTGAACACATTCAAAGTAATTAGAGAAATCTTTAGGAAGCGGATGAAATGTTGCAGAAAACCGACCACTTGGGAGGTAGTAGAGTATACTCGTTATGAGAGTGGGATCTGGGGCCAGACTGGTTGGTTCAAAGACCCACCTCTGGCTCTTTCTCGGGGTAAATCGTTGGGGAACTAACTTTACCTTGCAACACCTCTGCTTTCTCACCTGTACAATGGGAGTAAAAAGAGTTCCTGCCTCATGGAATTCTTATGAAAACTAAGTAGCTGAATATGAGACAAAGGACTCAGATGAGTGCTCAGTATTATTCCTGGCACGTCAATCCCTGCTAGCTCTTGGGCGTGGATTTCCTCTAAGCTCCTGCTCTGCATATGTCTTTCCAGAAATATGTACTGATGCATACCAAGCACATAGCTCTGTTGGATATAATAAAGAGCTACATAATACATCTATGGGGTTGGTAAAGGGCTTTATAGTTATTTTTTAATAGAAATGGCCTTTGGATAAAATTATATCAAACTCACATAATACAGGCTGCATTTGCTGAGTAAAATGCAATAAAAATAAACATTAGCAGTCAAAAAGAAAGCAAAAATGAACAATCATAATAAAATAAAATCTGTGGGCTAGAGCAGCAATCCCCAGCCCTTTTGAGACCAGGGGCTGGTTTCATGGAAGATAATTTTTCCATGGACTGGAAGTGGAGGGGGGTGGGGATGGTTTCAGGATGATTCAAGCACACTACATTTATTGTGCAGTCAGACCTCTCTTCTAAGGATAATCTGTATGTGCAGCCGCTCCCCAGCGCCAGCATCACCGCCTCAGCTCCACCTCAGATCATCAGGCATTAGATTCTTATAAGGAGCGTGCAACCTAAATCCTTCACACATGCAGTTTACAGTACTGTTTGGTCTCCTATGCAAATTCAATGCCACCTGCTGATCTGACAGGAGGCAGAGTTATGGGGTGATGTGAGTGATGGAGAAGGTCTGTAAAAACAGAGCTGGCGGCTACTCACTTCCTGCTGTGTGGCCTGGTTCCTAACAGACCATGGACCAGTCTAGGGCCTGGGGGTTGGGGACCACAGGGATATGACCAAATCCCTACACAAAAGGGAATTATAGACTTAAATGCATTTATTAGAGAATGAAAGAGACACAAAATAAATGAATTATGCTTTCTACTCATAATGCTATAAAAATAAAAATGAAATAAACTTCTAAAAAAGTAGAAAATTCAACAGACATTGTTGGGAGAATTGGATATCCACATGCAAAAGAATGAAGTTTGACCCCTTACGTCACATCAAACAAAAGGATTAATTCAAAACAAACCACGGACATAACGTGAGACCTAAAATTATAAAACTCTTAAAAGATAACAAAGGAATAAATCTTTATGATCCCGGGGTAGGCAATGACACTAAAAGCAGAAACAATAGGAGAAAAATTGGATAAATCAGACTACATCAAAATTTAAAAGCATTGTACTAAAAAACGATAATACCAAGTTAGTGAAAAGACGACCCATAGAAAATATTTGTGAATCATATATCTGATAAGGGAGTTGTATTAAGAACATATGAAGAGCTCCTATAACTAAACAATAAAAAGACAAATGACCCAATTAAAAACAGGCAAAGAACTTGAATAGATATTTCTCCAAAGATGACACACAGGTGGCCAACAAGCATATAAGAAGATGCTCAACATCATTACTGAATAGGGAAACACAAATCAAACACACAGGAGATATTACTTCATACCCACTAAGATGGCTATAATCAAAAAGACAATTATTAGAAAAGTACATGGAAAAACTGGAACTCTCAATACATGGGAATATAAAATGGTACACCCATTTTGGAAAACACTTTGGTAGTTCCTCAAAAAGTTAAAAGTTGTGATATGATCCAACAGTTTCAATACTAGGTATACAACCAAGAGAAACTGAAACACAGGCATCTACACAAAAACGTTTACATGGGCCAGGCACTGTGGTTCACGCCTGCAATCCTGGCACTCTGGGAGGCTGAGGTGGCAAGGATCGCTTGAGGCCAGGAGTTTGAGATCAGCCTGAGGGACATGGTGAGACCTCGTGTCTACAAAAAATAGAAAAAATTAGCCAGGCATGATGGTGCGTGCCTATAGTCCCAGCTACTCAGCAGGCAAAGGTGGGAGGATTGCTTGAGTTTAGAAGTTTGAGGTTGTAATGAGCTCTGATGGTGCCTCTGCACTCTAGTCTGGGAAACAGAGCAAGACCTTGTCTCAAAAAACAAACAAAACAAAAAACTTGTACATGAATGTTCATAACAGCATTATTATTTATAATAGCCAAAAAGTGGGAACAACTCAAATGTCCACTAACTAATGAATGCACAAAATGTGGCACTACCACGTAATAGAATATTACTGGGCAATATAAAAAGAATGAAATACTGACATGTTACATGCTACAACATGGATGAACCTTGAAAACATTACACTCATTAAAAGAAACCAAACACAAAATGCCATGTATGATATAATTCCATTTATATGAAATGTACACAATAGACAAATGTATAGAGACAGAAAGATTACAAGTTACCTAGACTTGTGGGAGTTGGAAGGAAATGGGTTATGACTATTAATGGATACAGAGTTTTTTTCTTGAGGTGATAAAAAAAAATCCTAAAATTAGATCATGATGACAGTTGTACAAACTTGTGAATAAACTAAAAGGCAATGAATTTCTTAACACGAATGGGTGAATTGTTTAGTACGTGAATTATATTTCAATAAAAGTGTTTTTAAAATGTAGAAAGAAGGAATAATGAAATTAGGTAGAAATATAGATGGGAAACTATAGTCAATAAAGAAAAAAAAATTAAGAGAAAAAATCGTTTTTATGAAAGCACTAATAAAATAGAAAAACCTTTGGCAAATAGTACCATGAGTAGGGGAAGGAGAAATCATGTATCATCACCTTTAGGAACCAAAAAAGGCAGTAATACAAACATAAAAAAGGTTTATTTTCATGTATAAATGAATACCATGTAAACTTTATACCAATTAATTTGAAAATTTAGTCAGAATGGATCATGTTCTAGGATAATAAATTAACAAAATTGTCTTAAAAAGTAGTAGAAAACCTGAGTAGAACAACAACTGTAATCAAAATGAAGCGAAGTTAAAGAACTACCTCTTCCCACCTACTACAGTGAAAAATACAAGTACCAATCAGAGTATTTTTGCAGACAGATTTTACCAAGACTTCAAAGAAGAGCACAGCACCCTTTAGGTAAACCCAATTACATATACTCTCTCATTACGTATTTTCTATGGGTTCATACATATTTATGAATGATTAAAAAACATCACAGCAGAGTATTTTTTAAATGATGATCTGTGGTTACTAGACAAAGAAAATAGCATGGTGTTGAGATGGTCAAAGGGAATATTGAAATTCACTGTGCTGCTTCTATTTTTAACAAAGAATTTCATATGTATTGCTTACATAACAAAAAAGTAATCTGACAATTACTTCAAATGAAAAAATGAAGCTATTATTTGGAAACATGCTTTAGATTTTCTGCCTGGTTGATTGAACCATGGAGGACAGATGAGAGGGAGGCATTATAGCCACCTGATGGCAACTTAGTCTATTAATAATTGTAGGCAAAATCTCTAAGGAACTAAAGCCTCCTATACGCTAGACTTGAAAGACTGAACATAAATTTAAAGCAGAAGTAATAAAAAGGAATAGCCTTGGATCTTAGTCCATTTGTGCTACTTTAACAAAACACCTGAGACTGGGTAATGTACAAAGAACAGAAATTTATTTCTCATAGTTCTGGAGGCTGGGAATTCAAGGCACTAGGCAGCGTCTTCTGAGGGCCTGGTTTCGCATTCCGAGACAGCGCCCTGTTCCAGCAAACACTGGAAGGGACAAATGCAGGGTCCTCTTATGGCAGAGAAGTGGAAGAGAAGGAACCCAATCTCTAAAACTCTCTTTATAAGGGCCCTAATCCCATCCATGAAGATTCCCTCCATGACTTAATCACCCCCTAAAAGCCCGACCTCTTAACACTAATATTGGCCATTAAGTGTCCCCCCCCCAGCACCCCCCGCAGGCCACCCTATCCTTCAAGGTCATTAAGTGTCAACACATGAATTTGGGGGGACATATTCGGACCACGGCACCTTGTAATTTCACAGTACCAAAATGTCCTTGGTTCTAAGATGTCATTAACTATAAGATACATCTTTGAATTAACAGCTTTTCAGGAAAAAGGAAAATCACCACATTAAATATGCACATCTATGTTTAAAAACATCCAAATGCAGAAAAAAATAGATATATCTGAGAATCAAGAAATATTGGCATTATATGGCAAAGGAGACACGATAAAAATGAAAAACTCTCTCCAAATAACATGTTGAGCTGTGTTGTTGGGATTCTGCAGCAAGGTTGTGCCTGGACAGTGATGTTTAGTTAGATATTGACAATAATGTATAATGATTATTTAAGAAATAACAAATACGGCTGGGGAAAGGGAAGTGAAACAGAAGTGCCTCAATTTATCCAATGCCTTTTAAATTGGCTAAGGGCCTAATTATAATATCCACACATAACAAAGAAGGGATATCAGGGTCACTATTTTTGATGGTTTTTTCCTGGATTGTGGAATATGATGATTTTCATATGATGCCAACAATGAATAATAAATCACAGGTATTTACATGCCTATAGAAATGTGCGTTTTCCTTATACTAACCTTTGGTTTCTACCATAAAACAGAAAGAAATCAAAAAGACCAGCTTGAAATGCTATTTTTTCAGCTGGATTTTAACTTGAATTGCCATGAATGTGTGAGGAAGTGGCCGCTTATAAAAAAACAACTCCACTGACAACTCTCTGGCTTCTGTTAGTCAACTGGGGAACCAAACAGAAAACGAAGAATAAACAGAATTCCTAAGACTGTAAATTTCTAGAAGAAATGGAAATAGATCAGACATGGAACATTTCCCTGAAAGTGTCACTTTTCTAGTATTACTTCTCTCCAAGGTGCAAAAGATGACCATCTTCTTGAGTGGTACTCAAATGAGCTTTTTTTTACAGCTTTCCAAGAAAACACAGAAGTGGCAAATTTCCAGTTGTTACGCCCCAAACATCACATGCAATGAAAATATGCAACTTAAGATAGCTAATGAGAGAAGAACCATTCCACAATGGCTCTATCAAAGATAAATGATCCAGAAACTTCAAACCTGTTTTGCACAAGGGATGTTGTCAAAATTGACGCTTTAAATTTGTAATGACTAAGGCCAGGCCCGGGGCTCACGCCTAAAATCCTAGCACTTTAGGGATTTGGGAGGCTGAGGCAGGAGGATAGCATGAGGTCAGGCCTGAAGACCAGCCTGAGCAAGAGGCAGAGCCCATCTCTACAAAAAATAGAAAAATTAGCCAGGTGTGGTGGCATGTGCCAGTAGTCCCAGCTACTCAGGAGGCTGAGGCAGGAGAATTGCTTGAGCCCAGGAGTTCGAGGCGGAAGTGAGCTACGATGATGCCACGGCACTCTAGCCCGGGCAACCTAGCAAGATCCTGCCACTAGAAAAAAAAAAATTTGTATGACTAGACCTTACTACAAAGGATACCACAAAATCACATCCCTCCATCCTTAAAACTAACTGTACAACCTACTTTGAACCTACAGTCGTATCATCTTTGTCTTTTGTGCTGGAACTCTCCATGGCTTCAGGACACAAATTAGAGCTTTCAGCATGATATTCACCATGTGCATATTAGAACTTTTCACCTGTAGAACTTCACATACACTCACCAGCCGAATGAGCTCCTGAATAAATCTGCCACGACAAATAAATAAAAGGGGTAGAAAACAGAGCTCTGATACTGGCTGGGGAGTGTGATGTGAAAGGCCATCGTGTTTCACAGGGGCCCACGTGCCACTGTAGGAAGGGCTCTCTTCTTGCAGACGGACAAAGACTCAGTGATGGAGAGCCCAAGAGTTGGCAATAAAAGCAAAAAACAGTCCTCATAGGGCACCCAGACCCTTCTAGAGTGCCTGACCTACTTTTAAAGCATGCTGAAGGGCTTTCAGCAGATCAGAGTTAATGAAGGGGAGAGAAAAAATAAGTCTACAATATTACACTCAGCATTTTAATGTGCCCATCAGTGAACCTTATGTTAGTAAATTATAAATTATGCGACTTTGGCTTGATAGTAGATTTGTTATCCAGTAGACTTATCTCAACTGCGATTGCTCTAGCAAATACCAAGCATTTTGGTAGCAGAATTACAGAACCGAATTCTGAAATAAAGCCTACTTTTGCCCACAACACAGAGATGAGGTCCAGCAAGGCCTGCTGTGGGGCAGGGTAGTTACATTTAAGAGACCCCACTTCCTTCCTCCTTCACATCCACTCAACTGCCCACTGAACAGTATCCTAAAAGTAACAGAGGGTGTACATTTCTACTCATCAGAGATACATGGATATATTTCTGCAGTTTGCTCACCTACTATGTGTGAGGGCCTCTCTTGGTCTTCTTATGTATTATGTTAATTAGCCCTCTCTGCAAGTCTATAGGGATGATACTATTGTCCCCGTTTTTTAAATTAAGCGACCTCAGCAAAGTAACTTATCCAAGATCACAAATCCAGAGAACAGAGGGACTGTGAGTCAAACACTTATCTGTCCACATCCAAAACCCATGTCTCCCCAACAACCACAACACTGTCTCGCCGTGCCCAGAAACCCCAACGATGCCCTTGAAACTCCATTCTGGCCAACACTGATCTGGATTCTTAAGGCAAGTTCCAATAACTGCCTATGCCACCGTGATTTGTTTTCCACTCTGATTTTTTTTCTATATATTTTGGAAATATACTTATCAATCACTGTAACATAACTCACTATAGTTAGGTTTGAGATGCCCAGGTCATCGCCAACATACACGAGCCTCGTGAGCAAACAGGCCTCCAGGAGAAGTGCCTCGCGGTCAGACTGTTGGCACCTACACTGGGCCCTCCCAGCGCAGGGGACCCTTTTCTCCTTGCTGACCTTCCGCCATTCCTGCTGCCTGCAAGTCACACCGCTCTCTGAAAGTGCTGCTGCCTCTGCCCCTGCAGCAGCTTTTCAGCAGGCCTGGCGGTGGCAAAGGCAGGCAAGGTCCCCGTTAACAAAGGTGGTGTCTTCACCAATGCTCTCTCCCCCCATGACCAATGTCCATCACGGCAATCCCCACATATATGAAGTGTTTTCAGGAGTCCAAGCACTGTGCCAGGCCTCCCGCCAACCCTCTAAGGGAGAAACTGTTATCTCTACATTGCAAATGAGGAAACTGAGTCTCTGAGAAGCTAACTGACAAGGTAGGGAGAGGCGACCAAAGACGAAGCCCAGTTAGCACTCCTGCATGCTACCAGAGCAGGGAGATTTCTTTAATTGGGTCCTATGTCTACATCTTATTTTATTCTCTCCTTTTCAGAAACTCACTTCTGGTTTTCACGTCCTATTTGCAAAGACGAAATTCTTAGGCGAATTAATATGACCTCTAGTGTTCCTTTGTAAAATCCGTTGCTTAAGCCTATTGTGTATTATGCACGCAGACACTATCTCTCCTTTTGTACTACAAGTAGAGGAAAAGAAAGAGGAGCACAAAAGGAAAGAGAAGGAAGAAAAAATGTTAGACGATCTTAATGGGCTGTTCATCTGATATGAGAATATTTCATATAAGATTTTTTAAAATTTAGATACTACTCACCTATGCCTCCTTTGTGCTTGAATTATGCTAGAGATTAACATACACGTCCTCGTGGTGTTCTCATCGCCACCTATAAAGCAGGTATTACCAGCCCCATGCTACAGGCGAAGTTCAAAAGGGTCAGGCAACCCGTGCAAGCATGGCTAATAACCAACAGAGTTAGAAGTGAAAACCGAGTTCTTTCTATGAATCAGAAAGAAAAAGACAATGCCATTAAAAAGAAAAACGAGGAAGGACTTGAACAGGACATCCAAATAAACAATGAGCATTTGAAAAGGTGTTCATATCATCCAACATCAGAAAAATATGAATTAAAATCACAGTGAGGGGCGACCACCCATCCACCAAGGTGACAAAAAAAATCAACAAGACTCATAATACCAAATGTTTGTGATGATGAGAAGCAATTGGAACTCTTACACAGGGTAGGTATGAGTGCAAATGGATACGATTACTTTGGAAACTGTTCGGCAATATTTATTACAGCTGAACATATGTCTACACTGCGATCCAGCAATTCTACTGCTAGAATTGAGCACATATGTCCACATGTATAAAAATGTTCACAGCAGTAGCTAAAAACTGGAGACAATTCAAATCAAATCCAAGAATGGATAAACAGACTGTGGTATAGTCATACAATGAAAGACTGCACAGCAATAATAACAAAAAAAAAAAAAATCAAACAACGTGGATGAATCTCATAGAACAACGTCAGCAAAAGAGTTAGAACAAAAAAAATGCATACTTCGTGATTCCATTTATATAAGAACAGGCAAAAACAATCTGAGGTGACAGCATCAGAATCATGGCTACTTTGGGGACAGAAGGGAAGTGTCCAACAGGGGGAGATACGAAGGGAGCTACTGGAATGCTCGGTGTTCCCATATATTGATCTGCGTAATGGTTATGTGGATGGATGTGTGTGCAAAAATTCACCAAACCATGCACTTTAGATGTATACACTTACTCTCTGTATTTTATGCCTTAACTTTTATTTTAAAAGGTCTCTGTCAGAACCCAAATACACCTAGCGCCAGTGAACTATTCGCAACCTTCACATTCTTCCGCCAGAATCTGGAATAAGGGAAAGAAATGAACCAGTGGGAGGTGGAGAGGGAGGGGGAGAGGGAGAGGGAGAGGGAGAGGGAGAGGGAGAGGGAGGGAGAGAGAGAGGGAGAGGGAGGGAGAGAGAGGGAGGGAGGGAGAGAGGGAGAGAGAGAGAAACAGAGGGAGGGAATGAGATGGCTAATGTGCCACAACAGGCCAGCTCTCTGAAGCACATGTAATATAAATTCAGAACAAAACAGCAAGTATGACATCAACAGCTATTTTTTTGTCAGCTACTGCAAGTTCCTTAGAGATAGCCTATGTTTTAGTTATAGCTGAATATTCCTTGATTTGTAAATGATCCACTCTACAGTGAACTAATAAGAAGGTATAAAATCCCCCTACAGGATCCCTGACCAAAGTAGATTTGTATGAGGAGCCAAATTCTAAAGAATGCAGGAGGCTGAATGCCCCACCTCTCAATAGGTGGCCTTTGGGAGGGCTAGAGTTGAGCAGCAAACACAGAACTCAATCAAGTCTACATTGGCCACAAACTTCCATCCACTGGGAGGAAAAATCGTCTAGATTCACAGAATTAGCCAGGGTCACTCAGGCAACAACTTCAGCCCCCTAAATTGTTTCACATGATGCCTCGTTTTTCAGAGTCGTAGCACACATCGAAAGAACTCTTTACAACTCACTCAACATTTTTTTTTCAAAATTCCACCAAAACAAGTATGTGTATTTTTTCCCCGAGTCACTAATTAAGTTGAGACTGTATAAAACCATTTGGAGATGGAAATAGGGACTGTGTATTCCTCAAATCAATTGAATACTAAGAATACAGAAACTGGCAACTCCAATAATCCTGTAAGGTCTGTTTGTAAAATGATCTTATCCTATGAGATGGGAAAGCAGAAAAATGTCAAGTTCATTTAAGTACAGCAACTATGATTAGAAAGCCAAAGAAATAAATCTTAACAGGTCAGCAGTTTGGTGACCTTGGGAATGATTTCATTTCTAGTATAACCAAATTTTGTCTCACTTTTCAAAGCAAAGCACTTAAGACAGTAATAGAACAGCCTCACTTTTAATAGACAGGTCATAGGAGAGAAGCCCCAACTTCAAATATGGCAGAAGAAATGTTCCAAGGGACAAAGTTTTCCTTCTGATGATGGAAGAAATGCAATGAGAAGCCTGAGCCCTAGCAAAAGCCCGGGGCTCAGCCAACAAGCCCGTCTTGCTTGCTTAGACTGTCCTTGGAGACTTGTCCCTGAGGCTTCTTCCCTGAACAAGTTTTGAAGCTGGGTCTGAAGCAGCCAAGCCTTGGTCCAAAGGAGACATTCCACTGCACCCCACAACTATCAAGTGTGCCATGGAGCGGTAGGGGTAAGGGGGTCATTGGCCCCAGGTCTCCTCTTCAAGAAGGGCCTCAAATTTAAACTTTTATTGTTCTCTTTAAGTAAAGTTATGTCTGCAGTACAAAGACACACTAGAAGGAATGAAAGATATTTAAACTTGGAGAGCATTACCACACTATACTGTCTTTACTGTATTTTGAGTTAATGTTTTCTGCATGATACAATTAGAGAACAGCACAATTATACTACATTGCTGTTTATGTTTAAAAGCATTAATTAAATATAACCATTAAAAAAAAAAAAACATGTCCTAACTTTTGTTGTAGCATTGTTTTTCTGTTTTTCAATATTTCTGAAGTCTCAAAAACAGAAGTGGTCCATCAACAATTAAGAGGTTGAGGTCTTAAGAAGCAAATCCCACCCACAGGACTACCCTATCTTGGGTCTGGGCCTGGGAGCTTAGGATGCTTAGTATGTCTACTGCTCCCTTAATAAACAGATTCCTTTGTAAAGAGGAAATAGAGATGTTAAGTGGAGACCCACTCCCATGGTCACACAGGTAGATGTTTCCTGATTCTCCCTAGGGAAGAGGTTCCACTGCTTTCTTTTGTCTCTCCTCTGATATTTATTTCCCTTTTTGTGAAAAAGATTAATTGGTCTCGAGACTGAGCTTGGTGGCCCTACTTGCATGGCATGTTCTCCTGGCCTCGCCACGCTCTGTTGTCACTGCCTTTTATTTTTCTGCCCACTACACCGTAAGCTCCCCAGAGCAGGACATGTATGCAGCTTACTGCTAAATGCTGACCACCCAACACCGCCACCTGCTCAGAGTGGCATTCAATATGGGTTTGTGCAATGGGCAGAGAAGTGGATTAATGGAGAAGTGGGGTTATTTGGTAAGTTTTAGAGGAAAAAGAATAAGTAATTAAACACATTCCTTTTCTTGGGGTAAGGGGTGTCATTTTTTTATTCTCTCTTCCCT
>CAUYPO010048829.1:0-52729 GCA_963574435.1 Cheirogaleus major | reverse complement strand
AGGCAGGTGGATCGCTCAAGGTCAGGAGTTCGAAACCAGCCTGAGCAAGAGTGAGACCCCGTCTCTACTAAAAAATATAGAAAGAAATTAATTAGCCAACTAAAAATATATAGAAAAAATTAGCCGGGCATGGTGGCGCATGCCTGTAGTCCCAGCTACTCGGGAGGCTGAGGTAGGAGGATTGCCTGAGCCCAGGAGTTTGAGGTTGCTGTGAGCTAGGCTGATGCCACGGCACTCTAGCCCAGGCAACAGAGTGAGACTTTGTCTCAAAAAAAAAACTCCTGAGCTCAAGTTATCCTCACGCTGCTGCCTCCCAGAGTGCTAGGATTATAGGCGTGAGCCACCACGCCTGGCCAGAATTTGCATTTCTAACAAGTTCCCAGGTTTATGGTGATACTGCTGGTAGGGGGACCACACTTTGAGAACCACTGAGATATGTTCTATAATAAAAGTAAATACAGATTGAATTGCTGAGGAAGCACAAAGATTAATTCTGCTTGAGAAAATTCTGGAATAGCCTGGGAGGATGGATAGGATTTTGCCTGGCTATGTGGAAGGAAGAAAAAGACAAGAAACAGCCTGAATAAAGACCATAGAGGAGGGGGAAAAGACCAGCAGAAGAGATTGGGTCTTTGAGTAGTAAGTTAGCTGTCTAGAGCCTAGGGATTATATGAAAGGGGGAGAGTCGTAGGAACTTATGCTGGTCACTGGCTGGAGATGGTTCTTTAATAAGCATTCAAGCAATTCCCCACCAAAGTTGAGGAAGGACTGGAGAAGAGAAAAGATCTAGCCAGGTGTGGTGGCTCACACCTGTAGTCCCAGCTACTTTGGAAGCTGAGGCAGGAGAATGGCTTGAGCCCTGAAGTTGGAGGTTGCAGTGAGTGCCTCTAGCCCAGGCAACAGAGCAAGACTCTGTCTCCAACAACAACAACAACAAATATATATATATATGAAAAAAAATGGAATGGGATCCTGAGGGCTGCGGGGAAAATTGCATCCCTGGAGAGCCTCAAAAAAAGAACTGATGAAACCCTGATTGTTCTCACAACTTGCCTAAGATAAATCCTGTAGGTTCAGAGGAGCAAAAACTGAGTTTCTCTTCCCCTTATACTCGGAAAACAACTAAGGTACCCTCTGAAAACACTATTCTGGTGAGTGATGGGAAATAAATCAATTCGAGAGCCAAGTAGGCCTGGGTTCGGATCTAGCCTTGACTCCCATTTATGTCACTGATTAGCATAAACCTCAGGTAATTTATCTTCTTTGAATCACGGTTTCCTCATGTCAAAATGGGAGGAAAATGCCCAAGATACAGAGTTGTGAGGCTTAAACAGGCGGTCGACTTATATAAAGTGCCTAGGATCTCGCTTGGGGCAGAAGAGGTGCTCAGTATGTTGACACAGTAAACTGTGGGCTCAGGAGTTGAACTGCTTCAGTCTAAGTCTCAGCCCCACCACTTACTGTGGACTTTGGGAAAATTAATCTCTCTGAACCACAGTCTCTTCAACTGTAGAATGGAGATAATAATAGTACCCATCTCCTACTGTTATGAGAACCAACTCAGATAATGTACATAAATACTCGGCCTCATTAACCTCCCTCAAGCTTATTCTACTTGGTAATGTCTATGACACCACTAGACTCTGAATGTTGGGGGCAAATACCCTTGTTTGATCTTTGTCTCCCCCTTCTTTAGCCTAACAGTGCACACAGTAGGCACCAATAAACGTCCTATTTTGTTCCCTGCGTCTTCCAAGAGAAAAAAAGTAATTTCAGACTGTGACTCCCTCCCAGGGCCAGAGAGAGGAACTACAACAATGCCGAGCAGCTGAGTCTACAGAGTGCGAGCGCACACGCCGCCGCTACTCCGCCTTCCACTCGTCAGAGACAAGACTCCTTTGCTCTTGTCTGCTGCTGGAGCTGCTAATAAAGTTTGATTCAAATGAATGAGCTGCCCGGCCAGGCCTTCCACTCACGAACTTATTTCGCCAGCTACAGATTCTGAGCGCAGCCCATGGAGCACGTCGAGGCCTGAGGGGCGGGGCCGGAAGTGAGATCACTCCTCCCCAGGGTGAAAGGTTAACGGAAGTGTCCTTCCTTCCTTTCTGCTGTAGGCCTAGCTGGTTGCTGTCGGTGAGTAGAAGCTTGGGTTGTGTCTTCCAATCCGCCGCCATCCGCGTGTTGGGTGTCGAGGGCCAGGGCGGCGCCGGATGGGTTCTGTTCCTGGGTCTCTGGCGGCTCCGTAGCCGATCTTGTCCTGCGAGCAGAGCCGGCGGGCGGCCTGGGCCAAGACGGCAGTGAGCACAATCTGAAGTCCTGGGCCCCAAGCCCCGGGCTTGCGGGCAGGAGTCGGCTCAGGGGTTCTTTGACTTCACAGATTTTTAAGCGGCCCCTTCTTGCACTCTGCAGAAATGGGCAAGTTCATGAAACCCGGAAAAGTGGTGCTGGTCCTGGCCGGACGCTACTCCGGACGGAAAGCTGTCATCGTAAAGGTACCAGCCTCGCGGGCCTCTATGCCCTGGCGTCCGGGACCAGGCCGGCTGCAGAGGGCGGACAGGCTTGGACTTCAAGACCTACTTATGGGGCAGTAGCCGCTGAGCATGGTGGGGAGGAATGGTGAATGCATTCATGCATGAGAGCTTTGGGGACAGAAGACGTAAAGTAAAAGCAAATGTGAATTGTATTGGGCATCGAACGCATAACGCGTCTCCACCTAAAAGGCTTTAATAGTGGCCAACATTCATTGAACGCTTGCTCGGTGCCCACCGCTGCCTTCCAGGTGGTGGTGTTTGCAACCCCTGTAGTAGCTATAGGAGGGAGGGTCCTTTCCACTGTTGAGGTTTAGAGGTGTCCAATGATTTACCTGACGTCAAACAGGTAGTAGGTATTGCAGCTGGGGTTCTTTAAGAAGAGAAATTGCTTTTAGTCAAAATGGTCACTTAACATTCTAGCCCTTTGCTATTTGTCTCCTACCTATGTTTTTGGAGCCTCCTGGAGATTGCGCCAGACACTGGCCACATATACTAGTGGGTTTTACTGTTGTGGGGACACAGGAGTACCATTCCTTCCCCTTTTCCCATCTACCTGAGACTAGTCTCTGGAATTAGGCTGTGGTTGGAGTCGTGGTTCTGCCCTTTACTAAAAGTGTAATCATAGAGGATGTTAGTAGATGTAAAGCCCTGAGAACAGAACATGGCACAAAGCAGGCACTCCATGCTGTTAACTGCTGTTCTTTTAAATCTCTTAACCTCTCATAAGCCTTTCCAGAGTCTTCCTAGTGGAAATAAACACTGTCCTGTTAACTCGTTGGGCATCAAGCATAGCATTGTGATTTTTCTCTCACAGTGGTGGGTTGCAGTGACCTGGGGGTGGGGGTATTTTTTGTATACATGTGCTATGTCTAGAACAAAGCCTAAACAGGCCTTCAGTGAGTAACAAGTCTTAATTCTTGCTCATTTAGAATATTGATGATGGCACTTCAGACCGTCCCTACAGCCATGCTCTGGTGGCTGGAATTGACCGCTATCCCCGCAAAGTGACAGCTGCCATGGGCAAGAAGAAGATCGCCAAGCGATCAAAGATCAAGTCTTTTGTGAAAGTTTATAACTACAATCACCTCATGCCCACAAGGTAAGCATTTCAAGAACTGGAATTTTTTTATTTCTTCTCTCAACCCTGCTGAACAAGGAGATAATCTCATGGCCATTCCAATGCCGGGAAGGGGTGTCCTTTCCAGTTTGTCACTCTTCAACTTGTAAAGTGGTCGTGGTTTCTAGTTTTGCCTCTTTCATCCATATTGGAGCCCTGATCCTATTTTCTGTGTTCCCTGACTTAGCCACGCACTATTGAAAAATCTCTTCAAAGCTTGTACTTTATCTGTTTCTTCACCTGAAAATATCCTCTTGAGTGTTGCATAAACTGTTACATTTGTTTTCTGTCCACAGTAAATACAGGCATAGGGTCTGATCTGCCCTCTTCTGCTGTTCCACCCTCAAAGATAATTGCTATAGTCTTTCAAAAATGGTTGGTAGTTCAAGCGCTAAGCTGGCTGCTCACGCCTGTAATCCTAGCACTTTGGGAGACTAAGGCGGGAGGGTTGCTTGAGGCCAGGCTGAGCAAGAACGAGACCCCCATCTGTACAAAAAATAGGAAAAAATGAGCCAGGTGTGCTTGCATACACCTGTAGTCGCAGCTACTCCGGAGCCTGAGGCAGGAGGATCCCTTGAGCCCAGAAGTTTGAGGTTGCAGTGAGCTATGGTGACACCACTGCCCTCTAGCCCCAGTAACAGGTTGGTGAGAGTGAAAGCAAGCTGTCCCCCTGTTGATCTGTTCACCTGCTGAACCCTTAAGTCCTCACCTTCCACAGTATTCTACAGCACATATGCTATCTTGGTACAAGGGTTTTAAAGAAATATGAGAATTGAGAGTCTGAATAATAATTGCCAGAGCCGAGCCGTGTGTATTTTAAAGTTTGCTGCTAGGACTGCGTATTTACTCGTGGCTTGCTGATCTTAAAAGGGCAGAGCTTTTTTCTGAGGTGCTGGGATGCTGTGAAGTTGAGGCAACTAGCTGCCCAGCTCTTTTTTGTTCTCATGAGACTGGCTATATTGGCAGAACTTGAACAACACTGAGTAAATGACTCCAAGTAGTAGAAAGCTAGGCAACTGCTGTGATTGAAGTAGAGAAGGACCGATGTGATGATTCTTAGCTAGAAAAATAGAGTAGCTGTGGGAAATTGATGATGAAGTGTGAAATTTTTTGGTAGCTTGGGTCCATGTAAATGAGAGTTAAAATGTGGGTTTCCAAAGAATGTCATCAGGACACACCTTTTTTTTTTTTTTTCTTGGAGACAGAATCTCACTCTGATGCCCAGGCTAGAGTGCCTTGGTGTCAGCCTGGCTCACAGCAACCTTAAACTCCTGGGCTCAAGCAATCCTTCTGCCTCAGCCTCCCTAGTAGCTGGGACTACAGGCATGTGCCACCATGCTCAGCTAGTTTTTTTATATCTTTTTTTAGTTGTCTAGCTAATTTCTATTTTTAGTAGAGATGGGGTTTCTCTCTTGCTCAGGCTGGTCTCGAACTCCTGAGCTCAAACGATCCACCCACCTCGGCCTCCCAGAGTGCTAGGATTACAGGCGTGAGCCACCGTGCCCGGCCAGGCCACAGCTTTTGATAATTACTCCAAAGGAGTCAGGCTTGACTTCCCACTGTCCCAGGAGGACTTGGGATTAGCCCTTGGAAGTACAGGGGCTAATCCTGCCTCTCCACTGTTGTCCCCAGGTACTCTGTGGATATACCCTTGGACAAAACTGTCGTCAACAAGGATGTCTTCAGAGACCCTGCTCTTAAACGCAAGGCCCGACGGGAGGCCAAGGTCAAGTTTGAAGAGAGGTAAGTAGGCTTTGGCAGTGGATATTTGGGTACAGTGTCACTATTCCCCATAAGAAGACTTTTGTCTTCCTGTTCTTCTCCTCATTAGTTTCTTTTTTTTCCTCCCCTTCTAGGTACAAGACAGGCAAGAATAAGTGGTTCTTCCAGAAGCTGCGGTTTTAAGTGTTTTTTGTTTCAGTCATTAAAAATACTTTTAAAAATCCTTGTGTCTGCCTACTGCATGTATTATCAGACTGGGAAAGGGAGAACATTCAAAGCATTCAAAGGATAAGAGATACTGGGTAGTGGATATGGGGCTGTGGAGAAACTGAAAAGTTGAAGCAGTCAGGCACAGAGGCTTGCACCTGTGTTCCCAGTTGCTTGGGAGGCCAAGGCCACCCTGGACAAAATAGCAAGACCTTGTCTCTTAAAAAAGAAATTTTTTTTTTAAGGTAAATCTGCCTTTGTGAGAATTGTGCTACTTCTGTCCTTTGCCTGATAATCCTTTAATGCTGTGGCTGTGCTTGGTGGATAAAGGATGACATACAGTGCCAAAAGGGCTACTCCTAACAGTTTTTGGTGCGGTAATTCTTCCCTGTGCAGAATTATTTGGCCTCTCTGGCTTCTACCCATTACATACCAGGAGAACCTCAGCTGTGCCCTGCCTGCTAACCCCCTAAAGTTAACCAAAAGCCCCTGAGTGGGGCCCAGGTACTTTGGACTGAAAACCACTAACCTGAGGGTCTTGAGCCTTAGATCAGGTGGAGCTCACCTGGATGGTTAAACCACAGATTGCCAAAGTCCCCTCAGACTGATTCAGTAAGTCTGAGTTTCTAGCAAGTTTTCAGGGACTGCCCTAGAGAAATACTCTGGGTAGATGGGATGGGATGGCCATTGATGAAGGCCTGAGCCCAGAACAACCATTTGGTGTAGGACAAAGAGCTTCCCAAACTGGCCCTGGCAGGCAGAGAGTATAAAAAAGATGTGGTTCAAGGGGTTTGGGCACTGGGTTATGCCACTGTTGTGCAGGAAAGAGATGATCCATCAGTTTACCTCTCACTAGTTGCTTAACTGTGACTTTTACTGATGAAATAGGTTCTCCAGCTGAACTCCTAAGTCACTAGCTGGAACTAGAATTCAAACAGACCAGTCTGTGAAGTCTTGCAATTGGCACCACACTTCCACCTGGGTAGGGGCCAGGGGCTGAGAAACGGGGTAGGTGAGTAATTAGTGAAAGAAACCCTGGACCAGGTGAAAGCATTAGGAAACAAATGTACTACGCACCATGCCTTACATTCCTTTTGACTTGAATCTTCTCACCTCTAAGTATTAATAGGCATCTGTATTGAGACACTCCTGTTATGTAGCTTGCCTACTCGGGGTCACAGAAATGGAACTGAATGTAAACCTTCCTTTGACTAAAGATTTTGCAAGTTCTTTCCACTCTACCTGGAGGCCCAAGTTCAAATAAATACTATTCTACCAGGTTTGGATACATGCTTCTCTGCTTCCTAGTGCTGTGACCTTGGGCAAGTTTTTAAATCTCTGTGCCTCAGTTTCCTCATCTGTAAAATGGAAAAATAGAACCAATTTCCTGGGGGTTATTTTGAAGCGTTAATTCATGTAAAGCAGAATGCTGTTGGGCAGTAACAGCTCTCAATGCTGGCCACTATTACAGCTTTATGAATTTATCTGTCCTGGTTGCATTTCTCATTCAGCAGTTACTCTTTCAATGTGTAGACATGCCCAACATCATTCTAGGTTCTAGGAAAATACCCATTAAAGCAAGGGCCACCAAGGAGCGTATGCTGGGATTGCTTGTCAGGGAATGGCGACTGGGGCCAGCGTTCAGTTTGCAGTTGCTGTGAGGTAGCTTCCCTTGAGGCCTCCTAGCTGGGTGGAGTCCTTGGAAGGCTCCTCCCAGCGCTGGGGAAGCCACAGCTGGGGGCACGTGAGCACCAAAGGGGCAGGGATTTCGCTGAAATGAAAGTGGAAGCAAAGAGCCTGCTTGCAGAAGCTCCGGAAGTATATTTCAGGTCCTGCTCGGGCTGGGGGAGACCAAAACTCCTCAGAGGATAGAAGCAAGAGTTCAGTCGCGGTAGACTTTGCCACTGTGTGTCTAGCTTTGAAGCCTCAGCTCTTGCCAAACGGCCCCCCCCCAGGCCCATGTCAGCAACACTTGATGAGGTAAGTGGGAAGGAGGGACTTGGGAGTGGGAAGAAACAGAGGAGCACCTCTCTTGGCCAGGAACCTGCAGGTATCTCAGCGTCTAGTGGCCAAGCCTCACCCTGCCCATCAAGTGCTAAACGGCTGAGAAGAAACTCAGGGCTGGGATTACCTCTGCCCTATGGCGTTGGTTTCCCAATCCACTGGCTCAAAAACAGAATTCTCTCATAACCAGTGCCATAGGAGCCCATGAATTCCTATGTGCATTTTTCTGGAAGGAGAATCCATAGTTTCCATCAGATACTCAGGATTATGTGACCCAGATAAGAATTGTTCTTGGCCGGGTGCAGTGGCTCACGTCTGTAATACTAGTACTCTGGGAGGCCAAGGGAGGTGGATTGTTTGAGCTCAGGAGTTCAAGACCAGCCTGAGCAAGAGTGAGACCCTGTATCTACTAAAAATAGAAAGAAATTAGCCGGACAACTAAAAATATGTAGAAAAAATTAGCCAGGCATGGTGGTGCGTGCCTGTAGTCCCAGCTACTCAGGAGGCTGAGGCAGAAGGATCACTTGAGCCCAGGAGTTTGAGGTTGTGAGCTACGCTGATGCCACGGCACTCTAGCCCGGGCAATGGAGTGAGACTCTGTCTCAAAAATATAAAAAAAGAATTGTTCTCATGGGTGATATATCCTTATCCCCTGAGATCTTCCAAAACTCTCCCTTCCTGAGAGTTACATCTCAACTCAACCTCCAGCCCTCTCCAGGTCTAGGAAGAGGTGTTCCTCTTCTGTCTGCTCTGGTCCACCCTGACTCCTGAATGCCCCTACCTGTGCTAGACTAAGCTCTGTGAGAACTAATGCTGTGTCCTCCCTGGTCATCATCCATCCCCCGTGCCTAGCACAGTGTCTGGCATGCAGCAGGCACTGAGTAAACACTGTTTAATGAATGAATCTCGCCCTCTCTCCAGTTTTATCAGCCTTTCCCTTCCGGATACTACTCCTTCTGTTACAAATACAGAGAGATCTCTCGCTTGGAAATTTTTCATTTGTCCCTCAAATATAAGAAAGACCACAGGCTCTGGAGCCAACTTGCCTGGTTTCAAATCTTGATCCTGTTCCATTGTGTGGCCCTGGGCAAATCATTTGCCTTTCTAAAGTTTACAGTCTAAGCTCTATGTCCTCATCTATAAGATAGGAATGATATTAATACTTTCTCACAAGAATACCTACCTGTAAGAATTAAACTACAGGAATTATACTGCAAGTAAAAACTTAGCTCACGGCCTAGCACATACTGAGTGTTCAACACGGTTTGTTATTGTTAATATTATTATTGCCAACTTTTCAGAACCCCAGTTCCCCAGGACAATTGATCCACCCACACCTCCTACCTCTGCTAAAACTGCTTTCTTTTTTTTTTTTTGAGACAGAGTCCCACTCTGTTGCCCGGGCTAGAGTGCCATGGCATCAGCCTAGGTCACAGCAACCTCAAACTCCTGAGCTCAAGCCATCCTTCTGCCTCAGCCTCCCAAGCTGGGACTACAGGCATGCACCACCATGCCTGGCTAATTTTTTCTATATATTTTAGTTGGCCAATTAATTTCTTTCTATTTTTAGTAGAGACGGGGTCTCGCTCTTGCTCAGGCTGGTTTTGAACTCCTGACCTTGAGTGATCCACCCGCCTCGGCCTCCCAGAGTGCTAAGATTACAGGTGTCAGCCACCATGCCGAGCCTAAAACTGCTTTCTTAAACGGCCTTTACATATCAAAAAGGAAGGAAGAAATGAAGGAAGAGGTGTTCAGAAAACTGTATTAATACAGTTATTAATACAGCATTAAATTCATAATTGACAGACAAGCTCTGTTAACATTTTGGTGTTTACTTTCCCAGAGTTTTAATGCATTTTTGTGCATTAATAAATATCCTTATCAATGAAAACTTTTAAAATCAACAGAATAGGGGCTGGGTGTGATGGCTCACTCCTAGCACTCTAGGAGGCTGAGGCAGGAGGATCGCTTGAGGCCAGGAGCTTGAGACCAGCTGAGCAAGATCGAGACCCCATCTCTACCAAAAAAAATAGAGCAAGACCCTGCCTCAAAAACAAAAACAAAAACAAAAAACCGTCAACAGAATAGGGATCATACGTTACATACAGTTCTATATTTTGCTTTTTTGGCTTACTGTGAGCGTTTTTCCATATCGTTCCGCATTCTTCAATAATATGTCTTTTGATTACTACATTATATCACATTTATTTTGCTATTCCTCTGTTATCGGACATGTAAATTTCTTTCCTTTTTCTGTTGTAAAGGCTACAACATTAATCCTTATACGTGAATTTCTGATCATTTCCTCATAATGAGTAGGACTGGTTTTTTATTGCCAAATGCAAATACCTACCAAGTTGCTAACTCTCAGTGGTTACATCTCATTGCTCATCTTGGTTGGCCTGTCTGCGGCGTTTGGCTCAGCTGCGGGCTCCTGCGTTCCCTCTGGTTTCGCTAGCCGCTCCTCTGCATTCTCCTGGGCCAGATCTTTGCTGTTTCCCCACCTCTTAGTGTTGGATGCCACAGAAATCAGCATTTGGACCTCTTCTTTGTCTACACGCTCTTCCTTGTTGATCTCATTTAGTTTTGTGACTTTAAATATCTTCTCTGCTAGGACAATTTCCAAATTTATATTCCCAGCCTAAATCTCTTCCCGGAATGCTAGATCTGTAGAGGCAACTGCCACAACACATCTGTACTGGGATTTCATAGAGGCACTTCATACCTGTCATGTTCAAAATAACCCCTTAATCTTCTGCCCCAAATCTCTTCCACGCAGTCTTCCCCACTGCAACAAATGGCTCTCCTTCCTTCCAGTTGCTTTGGCCAAAAAGCCTAGAGTCATCCCAGACTCCGCTGTTTCTTCTAAGTCCTTCTTGCAATCCATCAGCAACTTCAATCAATCTAGACTGATGGCTCCTCACTACTTCCACTGCTGTCCTGCTCCAAACCACCAGTGTCACTCACCAGATGCTGCAGTGGCCTCCTAAGTGCCTCCCTGCTTGTGCCCTTTCTCTGCATCAGTTATTTACAGGACAGCCAAGTAATCCTGTTAAAATTCAAGCCTGCCTACAGCTTCCCACTTCTCTTCGTGTAAAAGGCCATGCATGATCTGCCCCCCATGTCCTCTGTGATGTCATCTCCAGTCACTCTTCCCCCAGCCTCTGCTCCGGCCACGTTGGCCTCCTTGCTATTCCTCAACTGTACCTGACGTTCCCACCACAGGCCCTTTGCACTTGCTATTCCCGCAGCTCAGAACTTTCTTCAAGATGTTCCTTCATCTCCTTCAAGTATATGGTCAACTATCATCTCAGCAGGGCCTCCTCTGACCATCCCATTTAAAACTGTACCCCAATGCACTCTGTCCTCCCTTCCCTGCTTTTTGTCCATAACACTATCACTGACGTGTTGTACATCTTACTTATTCTGTTTATCGTCTGGCTCGTCCTAAGACATGAGCTCCACAAGGAAGTTTTGTCTCTTTTGTTCACTGCTATGTCCCCAGAGCCTGGAATGGGGCCCAGCACGTGGCAGATGCTCAGTAGCTAATTCAATGAGTGAGCAAGTAAGTGAGCCAGTGAGTGGCCTTCTCCCAGCCCTCTTTTTCTTTCATCTGTTTTCTCTCTCCTCCTTTGTGTCTGAGACACTACCAATCCTGGCCCTGGCCCTGTTTATCTCTGGCTACGCCTTCCTTTCCTTCTCTGCATTCCTTTGTCTCTCCTCAACCCTGGCTAGGTATACTCAAAGACTACGGTTTTTGGTTTTTGTTTTTTTTTTTCCTTGAGAGAAAGTATCCCTCTGTTGCCCAGCCTGGAATGCAGTGGTGTCATCATAGCTCACTGTCACTTCCAACTCCTGGGCTCGAGCAATCCTCCCACTTCAGCCTCCTGAGTAGCTGGGACTACAAGTGTGCACCACTATGCCTGGCTAATTTTTGTTTTTAATTATTTTTTGTAGAGAGTGTCGATATTGTCCAAGCTGGTCTCAAACTCCTGGCCTCGAGGAGTCCTCCCACCTCGACCTCCCAAAGTGCTGGGATTACAAGCGTGAGCCACTCCACTTGGCATAGCCTGTGTTGGTCTTAAGAAGGTTCTTTAAGAAAGAAGTTTCAGCTGGGTGCAGTGGCTCACGCCTGTAATCCTAGCACTTTGGGAGGCTGAGGCAGGAGGATCGCTTTGAGGTCAGGAGTTCAAGACCTGCCTGAACAAGAGTGAGAGTGCCGCTCCCCTCCCCGCCGCCCCACCCCCTTCCTCTACAAAAAATAGAAAAATTAGCTGGGCATAGTGTAGTCTCACCTACCCAGGAGGCTGAGGCAGGAGGATCGCTTGAGCCCGGGAGTTGTAGATTGTAGTAAGCTATGATGATGCCACAGCACTCTAGCCAGGGCAACAGAGTGAGGCTCTGTCTCAAAAAAAAAAGTTTCAGTAGGGAGTTGGGGACAGGAGGTGGCTTTTTGACACTTGCATGAGATGGAGTATGACTGTGCCTGGCATGTGGCAGGCCCTCGTAACCCCTGGCTCACTTCCCCTGCCTGCTGGGTCAGTGGCATTATACCAGGCTCTGGGACACCCAGGTCTGCCACCTTGGCCTTGCCTCCGATTTATTCCCTTCTGTCTCCTTAATGCAAGACTCCACGGACACCTGAGTCTTTCCTTGTGACCTGTGCTCTTGTGCCCACTGCCAGAAGCCTGGGTTAGCTCCTGTCATGTCGGTCATAATTAGGGCCACAGAATCTGGGTTTGTTTTCCTGACTCTAAGGTTCCCAGTCTAGTGTATCCTGCCTTCACTGCCGGATAGAGCTCTTTTCAACACCACATCCATCACCTTACTCTGCCTGTCAGGAATCATCACTAGCTCCCTATTTCCTACTGATATCAAATCTACACTCCCCTGTTGGAATAGTTCTTTAAGAAGTTCTACTTATTAAGCTATCAATTATAAATTTTTTTTAAATTGACAATTATTAGATTTTCAAATACCATGTATGATGAGATCAAGATTTAATGCAGAAGTAAAAAGAGGATGTACTGAGGACTGAATCTAGCCCACAAGCATATTTTATTTTAGAGACAGGGTCTTGCTGTGTTGCCCAGGCTGGACTGGAATTCCTGAGCTCAATCGATCCTCCTGCCTCAGCCTCCCAAGTCACTGGGATTACAGGAACAAGCCACCACAGCTGGCTTCATATATTTTTTAAATGGAGCCATCTTTTTCAAATAAAAATCCAGATTTCTGATTTCCCTTAAAAATGGGAAGATATAAAATACTGGAACCACATTTCCACAGGAAAAACTTGGGTAGAGTTGAGAAGAGATCACTCACTTCAGCGGTGACATGCTCCCTCCAGTTTGTCAGAGTCCCCAAGACTCTCTATCACACTACATGGCTCCCTTGGTGCGTTGGTGTCATCTAACTGACCCTTAAAGGCACTGAGTTTGCAATCTCGGATTACAGAAATACAAATAATTAGGGACTCTTTTCACTATTCACAAACCAGCATGATTTGGTCAAGCTCCAGTTTTCTTCTGCTTAAAATAGAATGAACTCACCCTGAATTTCTTTAATCACTCTGTAACATGCCCCTATACTACCATTCATTCACTTCATTCACTTCATTCATTCATTCAACATTCATTTACTCAACACCTGTTCTGTGTCAGGGATCTTGCTGGATGTGAGGGATATAGAGATGACCAGGACAGAGCGCCGACTTCCCATGTGAGCTCACACTTCTTGGAGCTCACCTTGTTTATCGGCTTCCTAACCACAGGGTGAACTCTGCCATGGGGCGGATGTCTGCTCCCTCCCATAAACAAAGGTGCATTTATTCATTTCCCTGGTGTCACTTCCATGCCTATGATGTCAGCTGTCTCTCTGGACCCACTCCAGATCACACCCAGCCTGAAAGGCTGCTTGGTACAGTGGAAAGGGTGGCAGTCAAGGGACAAGCTAGAAGACGGGTGAACTACTTCCCATTCCGGGCTTGGTTTCTTTACCGTGAAGCACAAGTTAGCAAGGTGGGGCCTGGAGTCAGACTGCCCAGAACCAGGTGACTGGACAGGTTGCTCAGCCTCTCTGAGCTTTAGTTTCCTTCTGTAAATGAAGGATAAGAGGGTATCTGTCTCCTACGGCTGTTGTGAGGCTTGAGTGATTTAGTCCACATGGAGTGCTCAGCACATCGCCCGGCACATAGCAGTACATAGTAAATGTTAGCTAAGGGTATCACTGTATGACACTGTGCAGCTCTAAGCCACTCTTCCTGGATGCGTCCCTAGTTGTGTTGCCCCTCGGCACTGTCCCTCCTCCAGACTCCTGCTGTCCTTCGCAGTCAGCCACATGACCGGGCACTATCTGAGTACTGTCAGGCAGCCCTAAGGGCCGGACTCTTATCTTCCGCCTCCCCCTGTCAGCGCCCAGCACCTCACAGCAGGGCCTCAATCAGCAATGTTGGACTCTAGATCTGCGACCATGAACCAGCCATGGCAGCTGCTGCAGCTCCTGCCGAGCCCTGGGGGAGTGGGCCAGGACAGCCCGGCAGGGTACAGGGGTCGGGTTGCTCTGGGCTGAGCATGAACTCTGCTTCTGGAGAGTCCAGAATGAGCCCCCTTGCTCTGGGCTCCTTCATCCTCCGGAAAGGCAGGTAGATATCAGTTATTCCCTTCTGCTCCAACAGGCCCTCCGCGCCCTGCAGGAGGAGCAGGCCAGACTGAAGATGAGACTGCAGGAGCTGCAGCAGCTGAAGAGGGAGCTCAGGGACTCCCCCAGAAACCAGGTAAGGTGGGCGACCAGGTGTGGTCTGGTAGAAAATGCTGGAGAGTTCTTAGTTTTACTCCTGGCCTACCACTTTCTTTCTGTGTGACTTCAATGTGTTACTTGAACTCTCATCTGTCTATGAATCCCGTCTTCTCCCAGCAAATGTATTCAGCCCTGGCATTCGGCATCAGTCCAATAGAACTGGGAGCACCTTCCTCCAGGGAGGGAGTGGGGTACACTCCTACCCTTGAAGACTGTATCAGCCTCTCTTCCCCCACCTCTAGCTCCCATTCTCAGTGCCTGAGATCCCCTTGGTATTCCGAGGAGACACTCACCGGGGCAGGAAAGCACCCCAGTCTTTGATTTCCAACTTACGGATCTGCTGCCCTCTGCCTGGAGGCTCTGCTCTGGTCACCTTCGACGACCCCAAAGGTGAGTTCAAGGAGCCTTAGGAGTGAGGCAGGGAAGTTCCCCAGTACTGACCCTGTCCCCCCCCCCCCACCGCCACCAGTGGCTGAGCGGGTGCTGCAACAAAAGGAGCACGTGATTGACATGGAGGAGTGCCGGCTGCGCGTGCAGGTCCAGCCCTTGGAGCTCCCCACAGTGACTACCATCCAGGTGACAGAATAGCAGGGTCCTGGGACAGGCAAGGGGTGCCATGTACCTGAACACGGGGAAGTGGGGCTGTGTCTGGGACCACCCCTTCCTGTCTCCCCCTAGGTGTCCAGCCAGATGAGTGGCCATGGGGTGCTGGTCAGTGGGTTTCCTGCCGGCCTCAGGCTGAGTGACGAGGAGCTGCTGGACAAGCTGGAGATCTTCTTTGGCAAGACCAAGAATGGCGGTGGTGACGTGGAGAGCCGGGAACTGCTGCAAGGGAGTGCCATGCTGGGCTTTGCTAAGGATGGGGGTAAGGGCCCTGCGGGGGAGACTGGGGTACAGGCTGCATGAGGCCGTGAGAGGAGAGGGCTTGACGCTAAAGGTCTACCCCTCCCTGTTCCCCACAGTGGCCCAAAACTTGTGCCAGACTGGCCAGTTCAGAGTGCCACTGGGCAGGCAGCTGGTCCCTCTGACAGTCTCCCCCTATATGAGCGGGGACATCCAGAAGGTGGAGGTAAGTGGCTAAGTGGAGGGGTGAAGAATGGGGGCTGGGCCGGGTAACCCATCTGTCTGCCAGGAACTTGCCAGGGGCAGGGGCAGAGCCCCCACACCCCCCTGACCTATCTGCCACCAGTCCCTCCAGGCCCTCCCCGCCAGGGCACTGCCTGCCCCACCTCAGCCCTGCCCCTTACTCCCACGAGCTTTGCCATCTCCTGGCTCCTTTTCCAGGTCCAGTCCCGGCCAGTGTCCCGCTCAGTGCTGGTGCTCAACATTCCCGATGTCTTGGATGGCCCAGAGCTGCATGACATCCTAGAGATCCACTTCCAGAAGCCCACCCGTGGGGGTGGGGAGGTGGAGGCCCTGACAGTTGTGCCCCCAGGACAGCAGGGCGTGGCAGTCTTCACCTCCGAGTAGGGCTGGGGGACTGCCCTTCCCATCATTCCCACCCCCTCCACCAAGGTTCTCAAACCCGAGCTGGGGCAGGCCCCTGTGTAAGAGATCTTTCTGTTCACCAACAGGGGGCAGGGGTCACACATTGCGAAACACTGGCGAGAACAGTAAAAGCGCCTGCATGGCAAGATGTTCTTCCTCATTTTGCTCAGGAAAGGAAACTTGATTTGGGCACCGAAGGAGGCCCGGGGGAGGGAAGCAGCCCTGACCTGCCAGCAGCATTGGCCCTCCCCAGCTCCCCTGTCCCTCCACTCCCAGAGGCAACATCCAGGACCCAGGGTTTGGCTTTTTATTGACACAAACACAAAGGCAGCTGCGGTAATGGGGTGGGGTACACAAAAGCAAAAATCGTACTTCACAGGCGTCATTTAGACAACGAAGAGGCTGAGCCCATCCCCACCACCTCCCATTGCCACGGCTGGGGCAGTAACTCTCCCTAATCCCAGCTCAGCGAGCAGAGGAATGACCCTCCGCCCAGGACATCCCCATTTTGGTCCCAGTGACCCAGGTCCTGACCACCCATCTCTGTACTCCCCTGCTCCACCTCCCACTCATGTAAACAAAGTTTGGGGCTGAGTTTAAAAAGCTGCCTCCCTGCTTTGAGAAGGCAGTCGGGCCTCCCTTGACGGCAAGGGGAATGTGCTTTGATTTTTTACTTTGGTCCCAGAACAAGAAACAGACAGCATGGCCTCTCGAAGCTCTGGCTACTAAATGTCACACCTATCTGCAAGGCTGAGGAAGCTTCCCCACCTCTCTCCTCATCCAAGGTAGAGGTAGGACATGGCACAGACCATGAGGACGGTGGCTGCTCTTGCCCTGCCCCCAGGAGGCTAGGGGCTGGCCCCCACCCACTGGCACACACAGATTTTTGGCAGTGTTGTGGGACTGGGGAGGAGTGAAACCCCAGCTCCACCAGAACGAGGAAGGCACTGGGGAGTACAGGGGTGGAGAAGGAGGCGGGCGACAGCCCCCCAGCCCCTGCCACACACACAAGCACAGGTTTTCGTTGCTAAGGCACTGAGAACAAATCCAGAGAACTCAGTGAAGGGTGGGGGGCTCTGTATCCCTCCCAGAGTTGTGACCTAGGGGAGCAGGTCTGATTCCTGCCCTTGTTGTAAGAGGCAGCCTTGGTTAAGAATGGCAGAAAACCTGGAGATGGAAGAAGCCCAATGTGCTTAAGAAGTTGGGGACACAGAACAAGGTCGGGGACTGGTCAGGCCCAGAGGTGGGCGCTGGTCGGCCCAGACTGAAGGGACACTAGGGAGAGACAGGTACATGCTGGACTGGCACAGATTGGCCCCGTATCCTGAGCTGACATTCCGATTCTTTGGGGAGGTGGTGGGGCAGGGGCAGGGGAAGGTGAGGCAGTGGTGGAAACACACAGAACGGGGCGGGGACTGGCTGACCTTGGCACAAAAGCAGCACAGCAGGCCCAGGGAAAGGGTGGGGGCAGGAAGCAGCCTGCCTCCCTCTGACCCTCCCTGTCCCCTTGGCAGGGCCCAGACATCCAAGTGGTCACTTCCCAACCTCTTCCGAGGGCAGGAAGGGGGGGGTGGGGGCAGCCCTGGCCAAAGAGAAAGAACAGGGCAGGGGAGCAGTCACAGCACAGAGACCTGCGGGGGAGAAGGGCACAGCACTACGATGGAGGATGAAATGCGACAGTCTGGTGGTCAACAGAACGTGGCTTCCCAACTTCCCCCTTCCCAGGTCTCTAGGGTCCCACGGCTCCTTGCCCTAGTTTTCCTTCTCCGGACCAGGAACCAAGAGGACCTTGCCCACGTTCTTCTTCTCCTGCATCTGCTTCATGGCGTCAGCCACCTAGGGAGGAAGAGAAGCCACTGCTCCCAGTGCCCTCCTCTTCCCCGGGACTCCTCCCCTAGGGCCCCCAACCCCCAAGGGTCCTACCCAGGCCCTCCCCGCACAGTCATCACACTCACCTTCTCGAAGGGCCAGACCGAGTCAATGTGGGGTTTGATGTGGCCCTGGTTGTACAGAGCCAGGAGGCGGGTCACCACGCCAGTGACCAGCTCCACCTCGCCATCCAGGTAGCCCAGATGGAAGCCACACACAGCCCGGTTGGCCTGCAGCAGCTGCAGAGCTGTCACGCTGAACTGATTCCACCACGTGCGGGCCAGGGCCATCAGGTTCCGCTTGGGGCCAGTCAGCAGGTTGGCCATTCCTAAGGGACAAGGTGACATGACCCAAGGATCCAGGTGCCAGGCACCTCCCTGTGTGTCTGCATCTATGCTCGTTCGCCCCCTGCGATTATCCACACCAGTGCCAGCGACTGACAGGATAATTCCCAACCTGCTGGTTACCAGGCCCAAACCAACTCTGGCTGCTCAAAAATTGCTCTAACCTTTATGTGTTTACTTTTTGTGTGAAATATTTTCAAAATGAAAATGTACCTCGCCCAAGAAGCCCAGGGAGGTAGGACACAAGGAAGGCAGACTGGTTGTTCAGAAATAATCGCCAAACGGGGGCACAGAGATAGCACAGAATTTACTATGACTCACATGAAAAGCCAGAGAATGAACGTGCCTGGCACCCAGGAGGCAGCAGTCTGAATGCAACACACAGGACCCCTCCGAACCCTGGTGCTCTCCACAGAGCACCTGTACACAAAGCACTAACATACAGGACTCCTCCGAACCCTGATCTTCGCTACAGGGCACCTGAGTCCCTGCCCCTTCCCCATTCAGAAGCCTTGGACCTCTAGATCCCACCCCTTAGGCCCACCTCCGGCCCCTAACATCCTCTCTCTGTCCCAGGCCGACTAACTCACCATAGGTGATGACTTTGCCCATGGGTTTGAGGAGGTTGTAGCCCTTGGCAGTATCTGACCCACCTAGAGGGTCCATGACGATGTCCACTCCTATCACAGAGTAGGGGGAGCAGTAGGATCAGCATTAGGATCCACAGATCTGGAGACCCCCTCCCTGTCCTCTGCCCGCTCCCCCGTGCCCTGCCCCCCACCTTTGGGGGAGATCTTTTTGATCTCATCCACGTAGTCAGTCGTGTGGTAGTCGATGGCGTGTGTGACCCCATTCTCCTTCAGCGCCTCGTGCTTGCTGGCTGAGGCCGTTCCGAACACTGTCACATTCTCCACCGTACGACACAGCTGCACAGCTGCCATACCCACACCCCCTGCAGCAAGGCACACATAAGCTGGGGATATGGAGTCACCCGGCCACCACTCTCTGTTCAAGCCTCCCAAGGACCCAGCCCATCACCTTCATTTTGTCGAGGCTCATTTTGGGGCCCATGTCCAATTTCTATGATTGAGAATTGGGGGAGGGTGGCTGGCCAGGAGGGGGTGCTGAGTGAGGGCACGTTGCTAAGGATAGCACACTAGGCTGGACCTGGTGCCTGAATGTTACCACGGCAACTACACTGCAGAGGCCTCTGGGCGCCACAGGCCAAGGCAGCCTGGTGTTGCCATGACAACAATCCAGACAGGCTGCAGGGAAGGGGCCTGGAAGGAAATCTGGGTGGGGTAGGAGGAGGGTTCAAAGGGAGGGGACCTGTCACCTGCAGCCATGTGTACCAAGACGCTGTGGCCAGGCCGTAGGTTGCCGAAATCAAAGAGGACCATGTAGGCTGTGATGTAATTGACCAGCAAGGCAGCAGCTTCCTCAAAGGTCATGGCCTCAGGCATCAGAAAGGTCTGGGTCGCTGGCACAGTCACCTCCTCCTGCCACATCCCCGACCGGATCAATACCATCACCCGGTCCCCTGCCTTGAAGAATGGAAGAAGAGCATCATTCAGTCACTCATTTTTTCACCCACAGGCCATCTACTGACCTTCCGCTAGGTATGAGACCCTCTTCCAGACGAAGTGGCAGTAGAAGCAGCAGTGGTAGTCACGCTAATAATAATAATAACATCATCATCAACAACACCTCACCTTTCCTGACTGCTGAGTGAGGGCCAAGCCCGACTCCAAGTTGGGCAGCTGGACAGGAGCGGGTGCTGGATGAGGGGACGTTACATAAATGTTCAAATAATCCTTACAGGCTCTTTGAGGTTGATACTATCCTTATCTCCATTTTACAGATCTCACACTTCACTATTGTGTAAGATCCCTGAATGCAAGAAGCTTACAGTTAGGGGAGCATGAAGTGTTATTGAAGAGGTCAAACTGCTTTTGTTACAAAAACGGGTTCCAGTGTTTACTGCAGCATGAACTTGGGAAAATAAAAATCCTTTAACCTTTCTGAGCTCTAGTTTTCTTACCTGTAAATTAGGGCAGTTATGAGGATTAAATGGGGAAAAAATCATTCATTGATCTTTATTTATTTATTTATTTATTTATTTATTTTTGAGTCAGAGTCTCACTCTGTTGCCCAGGCTAGAGTGCCGTGGCGTCAGCCTAGCTCACAGCAACCTCCAACTCCCACAGCAACCTCCAAGTCCTGGGCTCAGGCGATCCTCCTGCCTCAGCCTCCCGAGTAGCTGGGACTACAGGCATGCGCCACCATGCCCAGCTAATTTTTTGTATATATATATTTTAGTTGGTCAATTGATTTCTTTCTATTTTTAGTAGAGACGGGGTCTCTCTCTTGCTCAGGCTGGTTTTGAACTCCTGACCTTGAGCAATTCACCCACCTCGGCCTCCCAGAGTGCTAGGATTACAGGCAGAGCCACCGCGCCCGGCCCCATTCAATAATCTTTAGCACGATGTCTGGCACACAGTAAGCACTTAAGTAATGTTAGCTAATAATCATGATAATAATAGCAGCAAGGAGGGGAAGTCACACAATCAAATAACTGAAGGAAGAGGGCAGCATGTGGTAAGGGCCATATTAGAGCGCAGGTAATGGTCTCTGAGCTCTGAAGGCTGGGTGCAATCACCTCAGAAGTACTGAGCTAGCACTGGGAACCTAGAGAACAGCTTCGCCCAGGGATGGTGCAGGAGGGGTGAGAGACAGTGACAGCCACACAGTCCCCCCCACCAGGAAAGAGCTTTTTCCCCCACCAGAGCCTCTTTGTAAGAGGGGATGGAGGCAAAAATAACAGAAACTTTTCCTCCAGCTTAGCAAGTGGGGTCAGAGAAGGGCAGGGGGAAGCGAGGCATCTCAGGAGAAAGGAAGGCCTCTCTTCCCTCTCTGAAGAGCATGGAGAGGGAGGTGTGGGTGCTGTTCCAGGACAATCCGGGTCTGTCTTGGTTCTTGCCAGGAATGATGGGAATTCTGTATATTAAGGAGACTTAGGGTCCATGGGGAAGGGGGATGGGACTCCCACACATGCCCTTTTTCATGTTCTCAAACCCCCACATTCCACTGAAGAGGAGGCCTGAGGGCAAGTTGGGGTCTTTCCCTCCAAGTTCTGGCCTGAGATGAGGTCTGGGGGATGGAAGTCTTTTACCTGATACTCAGGACTAGCAGGTGCAGAAACAACCCAGAAGAGCTAGGAAGACTGCAGTGGTCAGCTGAGGTCATGGCCAGATTTGGCACAGAACAAATCTCACTTACCCTGGCTCATGCGTAACCCTCTGCCCATCACAGATCAGGGCCACACAACCCTTCCCAAGACCAGATATCAGGAGGGAAGGAGGCAGGACAGAGGGAAGGCCCTGCCCTCCCCACAGAATCCAGGCTCTTACATCAGATTCTTGCCCTGGACAGGATATCCTGTATTTACCAGTCGGAAAGTGTGGAGAGGGGAGGTTAGGTGGGTGGCCTTCAGCAGTAACATGAACTACAACTCCTCCCCCCCCCCCACCAATTCCTCTTAGCACCTTCAGAAGAGTGGGATTATTTAGAAGTCAGTGAGAGGGTGGGGCCAGAGCTGAATTCAGGGAGAAGCCCTGAAGGAGGAGCTGTTTGCAACAAATCCCCGCTCTGGTAGCTGGGGCTGGCAAGTCCGGCTGAGTCTGAGGGGCCTCTCTTGCAGGGGCTCGATTTGAAAAGAAACCCCTAAGTAAATGACTCCCTGAGGCCTCATCCCAGGTCTCTCAAAAAGTTGATCATTTGGAACTCTCTGGTGTCCAGGGTTGTGGCCAAGATTAATGATAAATGAGAAGGAGAAACAGACCGGCAGAGCTGGGCCAACCTGCTCATAGTGCCACACCTCCCCACCCCAGTCCAAATCCCCCACAGACACCAGGGTTTCTGAAATGGGGGTCCTCCTCGCTACGAAGGCAGAGCGGGGTTCCGCCCGGATGTTCCCAAAGGCAGCCCCGGGTTGTGGCCCGATGTCTGAGTCACAGGAGGAGGAGATACTGCAGTCACGGGAGACAGAGTCCAAAACAAAGATCCGTTGACCCAATCCCACCTCCCCCACTCCAAAACCAGACTGGCAGTGTAAGGCCGGTAGCGGTAGGGGACCAAGGGTCCTTCTCCTCCATGATGGGCGTGTCTCGTCTCTTTGGCCGGGCTGGGGAGAGGCCGCTTCACACCCCCGCAGACCACGGGGCTGCATGTGACTAGGGCTCTGGCACGGCCGCTGTGCCCCCGCCCAACCCTGACTACATAGCTCCTCAAGCTCCATCAGGGAAAGGGGCACTAATCGTCATTCACGGCCACAGACCACAATTACCCAGGGAGTGTTTGGTGGGCAGGGGTACAGGTGTGGTTTTACTGGGGGGGGGGGTACGTAGGGTCATTGCGCGCATGCGCATGGTCGCCTTATTGTTTCCCCCTCCCCATCACCACCACCGCCGCCGCCGCCGTTCTGGGCGGCGGCGCCCACAACTGAAAATGGTTGGGGAAGGGGCGATAACTCCATATTCCCCACTAAATAAGTGCCGTTCTCCAGGAGCCCCAAAACATAGGTTCCTTTCCTGCGCTCTCCATGCCCGTCCACCCAGGTCCGTGCCAGTTTCTCTCGCCCTGCCACACCCCCGGCGCCCGCCCACTCGTGCCCGGGGTCCGGTGGCCTGCGCAGCGCTCCCTGCCCTGCCTGCCCTGCCCCGCTCACCTTGCGGTCACTGACTCCCTCACCAACGGCGATCACCACGCCCGCGCCCTCCATGCCCGGAGTGACAGGCAGCGGCGGCAGCCGGTCGTACAGCCCCTGCCGGGCCATGAGGTCGGCGAAGTTGAGCCCGCAGGCCCGGACGCGCAGCGTCAGCTGGCCGGGCCCGGGGGCCGGGGGCGCCGCGGGCCGGCTCTGCAGCTTCACCTTGTCATAGCCGCCGAAGCCGGTGAGCACCAGGCAGCGCAAAGGCGGCGGCGAGGCGGCTGCCGCCCCTTCCCGAGCCTCCGGCGGCTGGGGGTCGTTCGCTGCCTCGGCTTTCGGGGGCTGCGAAGAGGCGTCTTCCCCGGCCCCTGCCTCGGCCGCTGCCTCCACGGTGGCCGCCTCGGCTGCCTCTCTCTCCGCAGACATGACTGGGACTCCCGACGTGTGCGCACAGCTGGACCGCGAGTGCGCAGCTGGGGAGGGCGGGGCGCGCGTCTGGAAGAGCCCCGGCCGCGCGCTCCAGCGGGCGGGGCGGGGCGCCGGGCCGGGGCGGGGCCTCGCGCTCAGTCTTAAAGGGCCAGAGCCGCCGCTGCACGAGCCTCAAGAACGCGAAAAAAGAGACCGGGAACGTCGGGGAACAGATACTCATAAGGACATTCTTGGGGTCATGCAGACTGTGATTTGCAAACTAAAAACTATGTTAAGGGGGCCAGGCGCGGTGGTTCACGCCTGTAGTCCTAGCACTCTGGGAGGCAGAGGCGGGAGGATCGCTTGAGCTCAGGGGTCTGAGACCAGCCTGAGCAAGAGTGACACCGTCCCTACAAAAATAGAAAAATAAGCCAGACGTCGTGGTGCGCGCCTGTAGTCCCAGCCACTCGGGAGGCTGAGGCAGGAGCATCACCGGAGCCCGGAAGTTTGAGGTTGCAGTGGCCTGTGATGAGACCACGGCACTTCAGCAATCCTAGAATGAGCTTACATCAGATTTGGAGAGCCAAGCACCTGTGGACTGGAACCCAGCCAAGTTGTGCCTTAGGCTCTGACTCTACGCGTAGCCCACGCAGGCATGAGACTTGCATTCAGTGTAGTCTTGCAGTGGCAAACTAGGAGCACGGAGACTGAGCCTTTAAAACTTTCTATTTGACTTTGGTTAATGCTTTGTGCCCCATTTTCCCCTCTGTTAAATGGTGATGGTGTTGCGTGTTCTAGTCATCTTTACAGGGTCATTTAGAACAATATAAAATTAAACCGAATATCCTCGATATAAGGAAGCATTTTTAAAAAGTAAAAGATGGCATGCAAATGCAAAACAGTGATTTTATTATTGTTAGACTCAGAATCAAACCTGCAATGACTTTTGGGCTTGGCTCTGGCTCCAGTAGGGCTGTCACTCTGGCAGTTCTATCTTTCTCTTCTTCGTCCCCATCTCCGTCTCCCCAAGCATCCACCAGAGGACGCAGCTCCTCCAAAACTTTCCACCCAGCGCTTGGCTGGAGGAGTTCAGTCCACGCTTCCGTTAGTCCAGGCCCGCTGTTAAGTCATCACAGCCCCAGAACCTGCTGCCCGTTGCCATGGGGACGGAAAGCTATGATGTCACCACTGTCCCGGTGCGTGTGTTGGAGTTCATCCTCTCTTTTCCCCAGACCCCCTGCCGGGACATGACCGTGGAGGCGGGAGAGAGAAAAAAAAAAAGACTCCCTCCTTGCCCTGCTGTCTCTCGCCCCCCTGCGTTCAAGAAGTGGATGGCTGCCACCGCGCGTGTCCGCATTAGCACACCTGCGTGCACGCGTGAGCACACAAGGCCCTAACGTCGCGCGTGTGCCGCTCACACCCTAACCCTCAGAACTTCACCCGAACTCCTCCCTGCCCCTATCCCCAAAGAAGTGAAATAAGCCGCGTCCGGCCCGCCCCAAACCGGCAGGGGCCCCTTAGCCCGTAGCAGCGCGCTAGAGCCCGACTGCCGGGCCTCGGTTTCCCGGCCTGGGTTCCCAGGGCTCCGCCCAACTCCTCTGGACCCCGCCCCCCGGCCGAGCGGGTGGGAGGCGGGGCCGGGGGCGCGGCCGCCGGGCTGGGGGCGGGGCGGAGGGGGGGCCGCGGCCCCGGGTGGGGGCTCGGCGCGGGCCCGCGAGATGCCGGTGTCGGCGGCCCGAGCGGCTGCAGCTGCTGCGGCGGGGGAGGTGGCGGCAGCGGCGGCGGCAGGGCCCGGGAGGGGGCTGGCTTGGGGGGCCGGCGCGTAGCCGGGACTATGGAGGGGCAGAGCGGCCGCTGCAAGATCGTGGTGGTGGGAGACGCAGAGTGCGGCAAGACGGCGCTGCTGCAGGTGTTCGCCAAGGACGCCTACCCCGGGGTGAGGGACCCACGTCTTGGGAGCGGGGCGCTAAGGCAGCTGAGGGTGGATGACAGGGGCCCGGGGGACGGATGGAAACGGATGCCAGGGTAACCAGGGAGAAGAGACTGGGGCTCGGAGGGCCGGGGGTGGCGTTGGGGACTCTGGAAGGACTGCAGAGGATTGGGGTGGGAGGAATTAGGGAGCAGGGTGAGATGGATGTGGTTTGGGAGAACCTGAGGAGGAGCGCGGGGGGAATGTCGGAGTCCTGGGTAACGGACAGAGGAAGAACTAGGAGGCTGAAGGGACCGGGCAAGGGTCTGGGAGCCTAGCAGAGATTTCTTGGAGGCAGAAGCTCCCGGGATATCCCCTTTGCCCAATCCCAGACCTACTTGGTCCAGGGGCTGGGCTGGACTGGGTGTGGGAGTGAGGGAGGCATTTGTCTGGAGCGAGGACTGGAGAGAGGATCTCATCTGGACCCATCCGTGTCTGCAGAGTTATGTCCCCACCGTGTTTGAGAACTACACCGCGAGCTTTGAGATCGACAAGCGCCGCATTGAGCTCAACATGTGGGACACTTCAGGTAGCCAAGTCCCCTGGGGTCACCCTGACTTCCAGGGCCATTCACTCTGACCTGTCCCTTGGTTAGACCCTTAGGTTCCAGGTCAGCCCAACCCATCCGTCCAATTCTAGGAGAAAGGAAAAATCAATTTTCTGCTTAAAGCCAGGGAAACTGAGGCAGAGCTCACTGAGCCTAACAGAAACCATATTCTGGAGGAGAAAAACTGGTATCTGAGCCCCTCAGCTGGCTTCTGCCTACCTGGAAAAATTGGGAAGGAATGGCTTTTATTTTGGAACATGTTTCTTAGGACATGGGACTGGGTTTAGAAAAGACACTTAGAATTTCCTGGGTGGGGAGGTGGGCAGGGGGACCATTTCTCTACACTAGACTAGAGAAATATGAGGTCAAGTCCAAAGAGGATGGGAGAGTGCTTTCCCTGCCTCTCTTCCTCCTCTCCCTCCCTCCAAAATGGGGAGGGTTTTTATTTTTATATGAGTTCCCTGGAGGGCTTTAGATATCTGTCAAAGCCCAGAAAGCACATGCAACATTTTGTGAGAATGTCCATAGATTTCATGAGCTTCTCAAAGGGGTCCAAAACTCAGAAAAGATTCAGAATTGCTACTTTTAGAGAAAGCCCTAGGGAAGCAGAGAGCTTTTTCCCACCCTCTCACCTCCCCTGTGCCTGTTCTCCTCCTTGGGAAACAAGGATGCCATGAAGGGTGTTGGTGATTGCTCCCAGCACCCCTTGACCAGGATTTCTAAAGTCGCCCATTCCTTTCCAGGCCCGCCACCCATTCAGTCCTCTCATCTGTCCCCTCACTCCCTATCTTCCCTTAGGTTCTTCTTACTATGATAATGTCCGGCCTCTGGCCTACCCTGATTCTGATGCTGTGCTCATCTGCTTCGACATTAGCCGACCAGAAACACTGGACAGTGTCCTCAAGAAGGTAGGAGCCTGGGGAAGCTGGACTGAGGGGGACCTGATCCCATGGTCCTGACACATGAGCCAGGAGGGGGGCGTGATGGCAGCTGGATAGTGGGTGAAGCCCTCATCTCTCCCTAAGCCCACCCCCCCACCTTCCACCTCCTCCTACTGAAAATCAGTCCCCAGGGCTGGATGCAGAGCTGGGGGAGATGGGGAAGAGAAAGGAGGAGTACTCCAGGGATTCCTTATCTGCTCTTCCATCTCCTTGGGGATGGGAGCCCTAGATGGAGGGGATGGGAATGCTGATCCCTAGCTTAGGAAAGCCCAGTGGCCTCCTCTCCAGGCCCCTATTTCCATGAGAAAAGCCCCTGGTGAATAGACAGAAGTCTGCAAGGGCAGCCCCAGTTCCCAGGTGGGGGAGGGGAGGGTGGGATGGGTCTGTTCCCAGGAGAGAGTATGGGGAAGGGGAGAGGGAATGGGAAGGTTCCAGGCTGGCAGACCCCTCATGGCTTCTAAGGGAGGAGGGCCCTGACCCTTCAGCCCCACCCCATCCCTCTTCTCCCTTTCCCTCTCACCCCATCTTGCTCTGACCCAAGCCTACCATTCCCACCCCCTGCCTGACATGGGAGAGTGCAGAGGGACATGTGGTTTCTGGGTGCTGTGAGGAAGGAAGGGCATGCTGCTGGCATGGAGCAGGGGTTCACCTTGTATCTCCCTCTACTCCTTAACAACTCTATTTTCTTCCCCCAAATAGTGGCAAGGGGAGACTCAGGAGTTTTGCCCCAATGCCAAGGTTGTGCTGGTTGGCTGTAAACTGGACATGCGGACTGACCTGGCCACACTGAGGGAGCTGTCCAAGCAGAGGCTTATCCCTGTGACACATGAGCAGGTGGGACCCTTGACCTCTGAGCTAAGCCCAGCCTAGACCTTTCACCTCTACCCCTGCCAATCTCTGATTTGAAACCACCTTACCTGACTCATCCCTTGCCCTGGCCTCTAATCTCTGACCTGATCCCTTGACCACCCCCAGCCCTGACCTTCAACCCCAGCCCACAGGATCCATGCTCCTTGCTGAGCTGCAGGCTAAGCCCCATAACTTTCTCCCATCCACTTCTCTTCCAGGGCTCTGTGCTGGCCAAGCAAGTGGGGGCCGTGTCCTACGTTGAGTGTTCTTCCCGGTCCTCTGAGCGCAGTGTCAGGGATGTTTTCCACGTGGCCACGGTGGCCTCCCTTGGCCGTGGTCATAGGCAGCTGCGCCGTACTGACTCACGCCGGGGACTGCAGCGGTCTGCTCAGCTGTCAGGACGGCCAGACCGGGGAAATGAGGGCGAGATACACAAGGATCGAGCCAAGAGCTGCAACCTCATGTGAGGGGTCAGGGTCGGGGAGAACATCTGGAGGGGTAGTGAGGGGCACAGTTGTGCTCCTGCCTGCACCCTGGGCTTCCTGATCCTGGCTGGGAGGTCAGAGCAAGTAATTCTCCTGGGCAGGGGTGCTGGAGGGTAGAAGGGTGTCACCATCCCCCACATCCTCATCCCCCTCCTCTCCAATGGAAGTTGAGGGAACTAACAGAGCAGGCATGTGGGGCATGAACTGGGATAGGGCAGGTGGGGGTTAGGGAAGCTGGCATCAAACAGTGACCTTGGTTAAGTCTCCTATATGAAGGGTACCTTCCCTCCTCGACCTCAGTCCTCATATGCTGGTCCTGGGTTCCTTCACTAAGGAAAGTGTCCATTCTATGATCTTCTCTGTTCCTTTCCTCTCACTTCTACAGCTGTTCTCACACATCCTAACCTCCATGCAACATGCACTAAATTAAAAAGGAGAAGCCTGTCCCCCCCTCAACCCACCAGCCCTAGCTCCTACCCTTCCCCAGTAGTCCCCAATAAAGCCCATGTCCATGGAAAACGGCTGTGGCTTTAGTTTTGTTGCTTTAAAAAAAAAATCAATCTACCAATCTCTAGCAGCAGGAGGGAAAGTTAGACTTCAGAGGGAACTTTCCTGTCCATGTCTACAGGCGGAGAAGAGGAAAAAGCCATGGGTTGAATCAGAAGTGTCCTTTTAGGAGCCAGAGGTGGGAGATTGAGATGTTTGGGGACTGTTCATCCCAGTTAATGAGGTGAACAATCCTCAGGCCATTTGGGGGTTCTAGAATGGACTGATGTGCAATTTCCCAGCATTACTCAGCTCGGGGGTCCTGCTCACCATCTCCTCCCCTGGCCTGGAGCCTGCTGCTGCCCTGGAGGTTGTGTGTGTGGGGGGGTAGGGAGGACATCAAAAGCCTCCACATCACAGAAGCTGACCCTCTGCAGGGCAAAGTTTCCCAAGGGGTTAGCAGTTCGATTCTGGGGTCTCCTTAGAGGCAGGGGCAGGGGCTCTCTCCCTCCTTCCATCCTGAGCTCTGTGATGATTTTCAGGGAGCATCAGCTGTGAGTTTAGGGTCACCCCTACCCACCCCTTAGAGAAGGAAAGTTGGTGGAGGGGAGGGCCAGAGCGCTTGTTGTTAGGAAGGACAGTGCTAGTCTGTTTTCTCGGGAGTTGGATTTCAGATTGTCCTGTATTCCCTCCCTGGCTCTGGTCCCACTGGCCTCTTTTCTGTGACATTCTCCCCCAGGAACCATCCAGTTGGCCCTCCCCTCCCCCAGCTCCAGCCAGTTCTCCCAGACACACTTTAGGAGAGACCTCACCCTCCTGTCTGCTGGGATCCCACCCTAATTTACAGCCCATCCCTCCCTCATTCATTCAGCAAATATGTACTGAGCACCAACTGTACACCACACTCTGGCTTGGGAACATGCAAGGACCAGTGTCTGAGCTTCTGGAGGCCAGCTCTGTGGAGAAGAGAGGTAGCCCAGGCGTGAGGGTGCCTGGGCTGAGGGATGTTTGCACACGTACAGGGTGCCGTGGGAGCTCCTTACAGCCTGGGAAGCCAGTCCTCTGAGTCAGCTCCTGAGGGTCGAAGAGGAGTTTGCCAGGTGGGGAAAGGGTAGGAAAGGCGATCTGGGCAGAGGGCACAGCATGTGTACACGCGTGGAGATGAGAACGAGCATGGCACTGTGGGGGCTCCCGTGGCAAGGAGCAGACAAGGCTGGGAAGGTACACCGAGGCTACCGCAGGGCCCACACAGGAGCCAGGACTTCACTCTGAGGAGTGAGGAGCCACCAAGGATTTCAAGCAGAGAGTGAAGTGATCGGATTTGTTTTTGGATAGATGGTTATCTGTTTGAGGAGGGGAGGGACTGGAGGATTTGACCCTGAGATGTGCCATTTAAAATACCTTCTCCTTTCCCCATGCCAGGCCTCCGTCTTGGGAGGAAAGGAAATCCCGTGTATTCCCTGGTGCACGCGCACACACACATGCACACACGCATGCACACATATTCGCACAGGACTCCTGTCCTGGTCATCTCAGCCAATCTCAAGGACTCTAGGATAACTTCAAGGGCACTTGAAACTATCCAAGTGCCCTTGGACAACCACCCCCTCAAACTGAGACCTGGTTAGGGACTGATTCTTGAGACCGTCCTCAAGGACCCCAGTCCTGGGCTGAGGTGCAGGAGAGGGCTAGGGCTCCCGGGCCCAGCCAGGTGGATGTCATCTGTCTCAGAGGATTGACCCTTCCCTCCTAGGGACCTGCCATAAAAATTGACTTGGGATTTTTGGCCAAGTGGCTTGTCTTTTCCACTTTGGACTTGTCCGTACAAAGCAGGCTTAAACCTGCAGCCACCAAAGTGTGGAGTGTTTGTGGCCCTCTCTTCTTCTCCCAGCTTCCCTCTCCTGCCATGTGCACTCAGGGAATGCTAACGAATTTCAATATCCGCCGAAAGCAAACATAATTATGAAGATAAATCAGCTGGAGGAACCCCTAAAGTTTAATACATTTCCAGTACCATTGGGAACAGATTTTGGTTCCCTCTGCAGATCTGGGCTGCCCTGTGTTTTATTTCTGGGGGAGGAGGCTGTGCCTCTGGGCTGAGGAGCTCCATGGTTGGGAGGAGGGAAGGAGGCAGGTTACTAGATCCTCAAAGGCCCCTGCAGGCTGGAGGGAGGGGACTTACTCCCGCCCTCACCCCAGATGCAAGAGTCAGACCCAGCTTCCTCCTCTGCAGCTGTTTCCCCCACAAATTAGACACTCATTTGGGAAACAATGTAGCCTCGTTAATCATTTAATGAAATAAACAACTAATCACGCTGTGATGCTGCCAGTGTTTCTTAACCTAGGCAATCAGCCTGCCTGGGAGGGAGGAGTGAGGAGTGGGGGGACAGAGGGGGCCTCAGTCTAACCCCTGAAACACTTCTGCTGTGAGTGGTTCCCTTGTGACTCCCGCTCTCCCAGAAGGGACAGTCATGGAAAGAGCTTAAGGTTTGGAGGCAGAAGTCTGAGGGCCTGGGTCCAGCCCTGCTGCCTCCTCTCTGGGGAACCTTTGGCGAGTCCCAGCATCTGTCTGAACCTTGGTTTTCACACCAAGAAAAGGGGGCTGATCACCATGTCAACTTCATGTTTACGGGGCTGATGTCAACCTTCATTCCTTACAACCAAGACAGACAGGCACGAGTGCTTCTAAGCTGGATCTGAGGGAATCAGGAAAGGGGGTATTTTGTGCCTGGATTGGGAGGCTGGAGGAAGGGGGAGGTGGCTGTGTCTTGTTCCCACATGATCCTGAGGGCTGGAGAGAGCTTTGGTGACTCCTCCAAAGGTTGAGGTCCCTTGATTTCCATTTTTCTGAACTCCTCTCGTTACTTTTTCTGAAGTCTGTGGGTGAGTACCCCATGTTTCCATAGTGACCACCCCAGATACAGTCAGACTTGTCTTGCAGGCTGAGGAAGATGGGGAAGGGGTCATGTCCCTGAGGTGCCCAGTAAGGCAGTAATCCCGGTACAGTTCTATCCCCAAATCCAGTCGCTTCCCCAGGAATGGGTTTAGCTCTTTGTTCTGGGAGTTTCTTCTACACATGGCAATTCCTCTCCTACCTCCCTCCTTTCAGCCGGTTCCCAGATATCCTTCCATCTCTAGTGAACCCCTTACTTGCTCTCCTCAAGGCTGCGGGTGAGGGTCAGAGAGAGGGGACACTCCAGGTCAGGAGGGGTGGAGTGATTCCCAAGCAGCTACCCCCCAGCAGCCAGGGAGACAAGAGAGCCATGTACATAAGTGCCCCTCCCCCCCAAGAAAATGCCTCTGCTGTTGACTCCTAAATAACAGATGTCTGTCTGCATATTAATGAGATTGGACGAATAATTGGTGAGTTTTTCATTCAGTGTCAGAATGAACCCGGAGGCCTTATGTTCATGCACACAGACACCCACTCACCCTGACTCTCCCCTTCCCCCAGCGCACAATGGAACAGAAACAGACACACAGAGGCTGGCAGGCTTCACCCACAAAAGGGAGGGGCAGATGGGTCCTATGAGAGGGAGGGAGACCCCCAGGGTCTGGATTTGTCAGGTTTCTCTCTTGATCACTGCCTGCCCCCTCCCCCAGAGGCGAAAAGTGTGCATGTGAGATTTCCCCACCCTGCAGAAGGGGCCCAGGGGCAGGTGGGAGTCAGAGGGAGCAGAGGGTACAGCGGGGAGGCAGTTGCTACCTTGAGCAGCCTCCTTCAGGGAGGTTGTGCCTCACTTGAGCCTGGAATCAGCAGCCCCTCACCCTGCGTAAGCCCCTGTGCCGAGTGCGAGGTGGGAGGATGGAGGATCAGGGGCAGGCAGCTGCCATTTGCCAGCTGGGTGCTCTCGCACAAGTTCTTCAACCTCTCTGAGCCTCATTCTTTGTCTCTAAGAACACCTACCTTGTAAGACCAGAGGTGTGAAATGAGATACAGCGCATCATGTTCGTCTTAGTGCCTGGTTTATAGTTCGTCCCAACACATATTTGCTCTCTCCCCCATCCTCAAAACACAGCAAGACAGCTTCCAAATTGTTGCCTCTCCTGCCAGACCTACCCTTGTTAGGGCAGGGGTAATTAGAAGTTTAGTAATTATCCTATCTGCCTGGAAACTGAGAGGAAAAGATATAGAGAGGGGCAGGAACAGAGAAAGAAATTAGGTAGACAGACACAGGAGACAGAATGATGGAAACCAAGGCCTGGAACAGGACAGAGACCACAGAGATAGAACCACAGGACGGGAATGGTGAGTGGAGAAAAAGTATTGAAGGGAACTGAAGTGAGCCCTGGAATGAGAGTCTAGCATCTAGACTATTTATTTATTTATTTATGAGACAGGGTCTTGCTCAGTCACCCAGGCTGGAAGGCAGTGACAGGATTGATCACAGCTCACTGTAATCTCAAAATCTGGGGCTCAGCCTCCCCAGTGGCTTCGACTCCAGGCCTCAAGAGATCCTCCTGCCACGGCCACTTAAAGTGCTGGGATTATAACCATGAACCACCATGCCAGGCCCGGAATGCAGACTTGAGATTCTAGAAGCCCTAGTTCTGCCATGAACTCCCTGCTGACTTTAGCAAGACTTGCTCCCTCTTAGCACCTCAGTCCCCTCCTCTGTAGAGTGAGGGAGTGGTTTGCTCTCTAAGATCCCTTCACATCGTGTGAGAACAACAGTCCCAGTGGCCTGGGGGGACGCAGGGGAGGGGAGGTGGCTGCCCACCCCTCAGCACCATCACCCAGTGGTCACTTGTGCTCTGTCTCCTCTCCTTTGGTAAATGGATCTGCTGCGCCAGCAAACAACTGTCCATTGTGTCCTAATGAGGGACGAGCAGGGAAAACCAATCACTTATGATGCAAATGAGCCGACGGCTGCAGCCTCCTCGCTTTCACTGAGTCCTTCTCTTTTGCCCAGAGCCCAGCGCTGCCCCAGTTGGGCCTTTTTCCCTAGTCCCAGTTCCCATCTGGTCCTGGAGGAGGAGTGAGGAGGCCCAGACTGGCCTTCCCATTGTCACTCATTGCTACTCCCTGCAAGGAGCCCCAACCCTCAGAGTCTCAGAGCCAGGCCAGGCTCCTCTTCTCACCCCAAAGTGGCTCAGCTTTTGTTTCTTTAAAAAAAAATCAAGTGAAATTCACATGACGTACATTTAAGTACAATTAACCATTTTAAGATCTACGATTCAGTGGCCTTTTAGTGCATTCACAATGTTTTGCAACCACTATCTCTTGAGACTCAGGTTTTACGCTCCCCTGCCCATTCCATATCCCACAGCCTTCGTGGGACAGGGAAGCTGCGGAGGCCTCAGCAAGAGTGGAGGATAACGGAGGCTGGCGTGTGCTGGAGAAAAGCCCAGAGCTGGCCTTGGGGGAGGAGCATAATCCCCACCACGCTTAAGGATGATGCTAGGAGAGAAGGCTTGGACTTTGGTCGGAGGAAGAAATCGCTGCCTTGGCCAGCACAGCACTAGGACCACATCTGTAGGAAATGACCTCTTGAATTTCTATGGGGATTTTTCCCTCTTAATTTCTCTGGCATTTGGTTAGAAACCAGAGGTGGCTTATGCACAGACCTTGGTTTCCAAGCATTTGGAGCCTCTGTGGGCTTGAGGATGGCCTCTTCTGCAGGCTTCTCACCTTCGCAGCTGCAGAGGCCCTTTGCCTCCAGGAAAGACCTCCCTTCACCAGGCTCCAGGGACAGGGTTTACCAAGGGAAGATTTTCTGCCTACCTGGTACTAGTCTTATAGCCAGAGTCTTATAGCCTAACAGCTGAGAAGACCCTCCTAAATTGTAACTTTTCTCTTACTAATATACACTACCATTTGGTTTATGTGGTTTTCAAGAGAAGATGCTTACCTGTGTGTCTGTGTTACCTTTGGATCCACCCTCTGTCTCTCCCCTCATCTAGGACATGTGGCAATGCTTCAAAGAAAATCTTTTTGGAATTAATCAGTGACAACCGCTGGAGCATTGCAGAGAAAAAATTTCAGAGTCACAAACTTTCTTTTACTTTCCCCAGCAACTATATCCCTACTCAACTGGAGTCCACATGTCCTCTCCCAGACAACACGATGAGGGCATTTCCATCTGTGGCCTCGTGAATAGGGACTCCTGAGCTGGTTAGTTCCAGGTCTGCCACCAACTCACTGCGTGACCTTTGACAAGGCCCTGGACTTCAGTTTTTATCACCTGTACAGTGGGGTTAGCAATCTCTCCCCTAGTGAAGAGGGAGCGATAATAGCTGTGCTAGTGCTTAGAACTTGTACAGAGATCATCATGAACATCATAATTATTTCCCCAGTAGTGGCAGGGGCAGTCTGTCTGCCTAGACTGTCCAGCCTGGAGAAGACCTTGCTGATGGACAGGGGAAACTGATGTTCTGTCTGGGTGGGTGTTGGTCTAATCACAAAAGGGTAGTAGGCTTCATAATAGGCAAAAGAGAATCAAGGGTTTGGAAGAAGAGTGATTCCAGGACACTTAGACCCCTTATGTTTTTTGGGTAAATCAAGATACTAAAAAAATGGGTGGGAGGGATTGAAGGGAATTAGCACTCCCAGTGGCATAATGTGGCTGTTTTTCCAAAGTTCTTGAGAGTAGGGCCATGAGTTGGATAAACCCTTCAATGCACTGAGTCCATTCATTCATCCTTTACCTCATTCATTTAGCATATTCTCATTGGGTGCCTAATAAAATATCTTCCAGGTACAGAGCGGGGTAATAGCAACTATCAAATGATACTAATCCTGACCATAATGGATTATAAGGACCTTCTAGTCAAACAGAGAAGCTAGAATATGCACATGAATAACTTATTGTCATAAACAAAGGAAAACTTCTGGAGTATTCTAAGTGGGGAGAGATTTTGGCCTGGAAAACCTGGGGAAGGCTGGGGGTGGGGTGGGGGGGCAGGATTTGGGCCTGAGGCGATGGCAGATCAGGATGACCCAGTAGAAGATACAGTATGGGCAAAATCCAAAGGGCCCCATATTTGGTGGCCAGGGTGCCTGCAAGGGAGCAGCTAGTGAGGCACTGGAGAGTTTGGGCTGGGGATGCAAGGTCTGGGGAGACTGGGTGGAGGAAAGGGTCAGAGAAATGTATCCTTAGAAGACTCTCCCATGTCTTCTCCTCTCTCTGGATCAGGTGCTCCTTCCTCCAATTCTAGCAGCTGGGGTTTCTCACCTGGGCTTTCTGGAATCTCCTGGCTTCCTTTTCACCTGGCCAAACCCACCCAAGCTCCATGGCCCAGTTGAGATGCCTCCACTAGATGTCCCCCCACAGCAGACAGAGCCTGGCCCCACTATGCAGCCCCCAAAGAGCTTCTGAACCAGAATTCTGCAAGGGTTTTCTGTGGCTTTGTCGCCTCATCCATTAAATAGTAAGCAATTTAAAGGCTAGACATGGAACTTTCACTCTTCCTTCCACAACTATACACACACACATACACACCCATGCACAGGCTACCATAGAACTGGATGGGAAGAAGTCTTCCCTCCATCATTAGCCTGATTATTATTCGCTGCTTCCCGGGACTGGCTCCCAGCACCATGCACTGGAAAGGGCAAGGGCTTCAGCCTCACACAGACCTTTGTTTGAATCTGGGGACTGCCCCTTCCTTTTGTTGTGTGATCTTGGGCAAGTCCCTCGATCTCTTCATCCTTCATTTTTCTCATTTGTATGTGGGGAACAGTGCATGGCACTTAACAGGAATGTGGCAAATGATAGCCATTAATGATGACAATTGTCACTCCTGAAAGCTGGCAAGATCAGATGGTCCGTAGAAGCCAGGGCTGGGTTTCCATTTTCCTTTCCTTTTAATTTAGTTGTCTTCTCCTCCCATCTGCCTCCTCCGTTTTTTCCTCCTGGGGTCTTTCCTGTCACCAGTCTATGGGTCTGCCTGCCTCTCTCCCTCCTGGGCTGTTGCTGACTCTCACTGGGTGTGGGCTGTCTGTACCACATGCACAATCAATCAATAAAGATAAATTACAAAATCATTTGTTTTATTTGTTCTTGTTACCTTGAGGGCTGTCTGAAATTGCCTTTCTTTTGAAAGCCACATTTGCATATCTCTATGCTGGAGTCAAAGGCTGCAGCTGTGGTTTCACTGCAATTTAAATATTAATAAATCCCCCTAAACCTCCAGCTGTTTTTTTAAAGCAGCCTGGTCCTTCTCCTCCTAGGTTGCTAATATAGTTTAATCTTTGTCTTTTGCTTTGTATAGTAGTCCCCCCTTATCCATGAGGGACATGTTCCAAGACCCTCAGTGGATGCCTGAACTCTACATATACTATGTTTTTTCCTCTACATACATACCTATGATAAAGTAAATTTTTAATTTATAAATTAAATAGATTGGGCAAAGAGATTAATGATAACTAACAATAAAACAGAACAATCATAACAATACCCAGAATGGTGTGCAATTTAAAACTTGTTATTTCTGGAAATTTTCATTTCATATTTTCAGACAAACATTGACCTCTGGTAACCGAAAATGTAGAAAGCAAAACTTCGGATACGGAGAGGGGACTACGTCTTTGCTTAAAGAGCCTTTCTAGAGTTAACCAAAGCCACCTGCTGCAACTTTGTAGATAAGAACCAACCCACAAACCTTATTTATCCTCAACAGGCCCAAGATTCACTGCTCCTAGAGATAAAATAGAACATAGGCAACATTTTCTACCAATTGGCAACCCCTTACACTAAGGCAGTGGCTCTTAAACTTGAGCCTGTTGCAGAATCACGGGTTGCTAGCCCCTATCCCCAGAGTTTCTGATTCAGTAGGGCTGGGTGAGGCCCCGGAATCTGCATGTCTAACAAATCCCTAGGTGATGCTATTGCCCTCTCACGCCCCCATCAGGAGACTATGCTTTGAGAATCTCTGCACTAAGCTGCATGTTAAACTGCCGTATATAATTTTGGGTCCTTGAAACTAGGTCTCCAAAGTTTCCCAGCCACTGGTGGTGGTGGGGACAGGGTAGTCTCCAGATCTCGATCCCTTCCAACCCCTCAAACCATTGCTTAGATTTTTCTGGTCATCTACTCAGGATCAGCTCCCTCTTATCTTCCCAATCCCAATCTCCACAGGAGATATTTCCAGTTCTTAATTTTCTATTTGCCCAGATTCGGTTTCTTTAATTTTCTCCTTGTTATGGGCAGATTTACAGGCTGTTCGAGGAAGCTAGGCGTCACTTAAGTATAGTGAAGGGGCCTCTGGCTCAGCCATTTTCCAGTCATTGATAAGCGAGCTCCCACATTACCCAGGCTGCAGGCCCGTTCTCTCTCTCTCTCTCTCTCTCTGGTTTCCTTGGCTAGATCTGCAGTTCTCCCTCACCCTGCCACTCTCTCTGTGCCGTCTGCTTCTAGGGCTGACCTTATCTGCTCCTCGCAGTCTTCACAGCATACATTCTGGGCAGCTTGGCTCCTTCCGTTCCAACTATCCCAACACTGATTCCTTTCTTTTTCTCCTGCATGTTTTTCAGCAGATACTTTGTTGATGATTTTGGTTGCATTTTTTAGGAAAGAGATAATCTGCTCAAGCTCTTCTCTAGGCCCCCTCCCTGTGCCTGCATAATCCTTTTCCTCCTTCCTTTCCAGCTTCTTTGCAGATGGTCGTTTTGCAAAATGAGATAAAAGTAATACAGGAACTAGTTGCCAAGTGCTGCTGTGCCCAGAGATGGGTAGAGGTTGTGGGGTGGAAAAGTGGGAGGACATCTTAAAGTCAGAGGTCAAAGGAGCAAGTATATTTAATCTATCATCAGATAGGACTCTTAAACTGGGGCAGGCATCTTGAGGCCAGGGCCAGAACTTGACTTCTGGAAAAGGTTATGCAGAGGTCAAGAGGTAAATATTTGTTAGGAGACCTTGGGAGACAATTACAGAAAACCTAACGTGTTCTAGTCATCTCTGCTTTCACCCAGCATTCCTGAAAAGGCAGGCTGTACTAGATAGATGTTGCTTTTTCTATTAACCTATCAGTGATGGGGGCAGCAGGCCAAGTGCTGGCTCACCCCCAAAGCCTAGTAAGCCATGACTGGTCACTGGAAATGAGACACTGTGGGACTGAAGGCTGGGCGGACAGCACTTCTCTTTGCTTCCCACTTGTCTTTACTGCTAGCTCTGAGACCCATCAACTCTCTGGCAGGTAGACAGGGAGCTGGCATGGGCCCTGGAGAGGTCGAGCTCTAGGTGAGGCTGAACTGCAAGGCTCTGACAACTGAAAGATACACAATTATAATAAGCTAGGAGGCTGGAAAGAAGTGGAAATAGTACCCATGATCCAACCCCACAAGACCCTCTGCTTAACGTGAGGCTGCTTTTACTGTCTCCCACCCAGGAGGCCCACAGAGGAGGAGAGTGCTGGTTCCCCTCACAATCCGCTCCTTTCCCAAAATTCTCTTAAGTTTGAACCGTTGCCTTCTGTCCTGGGGTCAGTGACTGATGCAGATAGAAAGCTGATGATGGGCTGGAACGATGGGTTCAGATCTCCATGCACTCATTTACTAGCTGTGCAAACTCTGACCAAAATCTTACAAACAAAGAACTTGAGCCTCAGTTCTCAATTTTCAAATGAGATAACAAATACCCACTGCATAGGGCTGTGCTGAAGTCAGAGATAAAATGTAATGGCAGCTCCATTTTCTCTACTCTCCCCTCACCGCCCCCCAGTACAGCAGTACTACATTGTGTGATGACTTCATTCTCTTTGCCTCAAGGAGGATTCTAATCTCTAAACAGTATGTGGACCAGGAAATAATGGTACAGAATGTCATCTGTGGATTAAGCAGGTTAAATAAGAGTGGTAGGCAGAATTCTAAAGATGTCCTCCCTTGACTGCTATCTCCTGGTTATTCAATCCAACACTAATCTACGTACTGCTATGAAGGGTATTTTCAGCTCTAATTAAGGCAATGGACCTTAAGATAACAAGATCACCCTGGATTACCTACTTGGTGTCATCTAATCACTTGAGCCTTTAAAAACAGAGAAATGTCTTTGGCAGGAGTTGGAAAGATGTAGCAGTCAGAGGGATTCAGTTTGAGAAAAACTTGACCAGCCATTGCTGGCTGTGAAGATGGAGGTAGGGGGCAGGAGCTAGGAATGTGGGCAGTCTCTAGAAGCTGAGAGTGACCCTTGGTCAACAGCCAGCAAGGAAACAGGGATCTCAGTCCTACAACTGCAAAGAACAATTTGGCCAACACCCTCAATGAGCTTGGAAGCAGATTCATCCCCAGAGCCTGTGGTAAAGAACATAGCCCTGCCAATCCCTTGACTTTGGCCTCATGAAACCTGAAACAAAGAAACCAGTTGAGTCACCTCAGACTTCTGACCTACAAAACTGCGGAATAATAAACAGATATTGTTGTAAGCCACTAAATTTGTGACAATTTGTTACGGCAGCAATAGGAAATACAAAAGGTATGTAAGCCGCTTCAATAACCCTAAGAGGTAGATACTATTATTACCCCAATTTTTCAGATGAGGAGACTAAAACTCAGTGAAAAGGCTCAGAGTAAGTCTGCTGGTACAAGTCGCAAGAGCAGTCATTCTTGGTGGAAGTGTTTGCTACCAAGTTTATTTGCAGTGTTAACAGCACAACATTTACAAAACATATTTTGTACAATCAAGTCTGCACTGCCCTTACACAATGGGGGGTAGGGAAGACCTAGTCCTTCTAACAGCTATAAACAGTCCTGGAAAATGAGTTTATGAAAAACACTTTCTCTTCCTTCAGCAAGCAAAATTATTCATGAAGCTGTACAGTTCAGCAATAGGGAGCAAAGGGAAAAAAATTACCTTAAAGAAAGGCAACAGCTCCTTTCCTGGTGGGATCAGTCATTTTATAGACATGAAATATTCATACCAGAGATCTTATATCGTAAGAGGAATGGGTTACATACCAGAGCTACAACAGTAAACATTTTATTTATTACTAATGGGGGATTTAGAAGACTCTCTCTGCACACCAGTTCTTGAATATATTCTGCTATTTCAGAGCACATTTTTTAGACATCCAGCAACTATGGTCCAGAGTTTTGGAGATTTCTTCTAATTAACCTCAAGCTTCATGTTCACATCTACTACCTGCTTCAGAATTTTCTCCCTAGTGCTCCACTCCAACATTTGAGAGTTGCCCAAGGACTCTTCTAAGTCACATAACAGATCCCAAGCACTCTCTTTCCATAGAAGGGTCTGACTCTTGGCCTTTGTGAACATAGGGCTTTAGAGAAACCAGCTATTCTCTTGAAGCCAAGCCACTTTGTGCCAACAGCCCTGGTAGGAGGAATAGGGCTGATAAACAATGAATCAGCATATTGGTCAATTGGTAGGGTTTAAATGGTTTTAAAATCTTCTCAGGTGAAAAAGTACCACAATTTTGTGCTCTTTGCAGATTTCAAAGGGAGACATGAAGCAAAAAATCTTTAAGGGACCCTCACGTAGTCAGAAGTTCTTTTCAGACTGATATACTTCAAATATTTAGCAACCAGGGCTACAGAAGGACTGAAGAGTGAGAGGAGCTCCCAGGGCCTGGAAGCTCATTCTTAGGGCCCCATGGCCCTATACACATGGGTGGCTGTAATCAGCAGTGGCTGTGGGGGATCTGAGGTATCAGGTAGGTGTCCAGCTCCTGGCACTGGTACAGTGCTACACTGTCTAACACCCACTCTCGGGTCACGACAGGTGCTTCACATATCTGCCCAATTGCTGGGGACAGAGAACACAAGCAGAGATTAGTACCAATTCACATTCTTCCAGACCAGACTCTAATCAATCTACTCTGGGGACCTGGTTGTATGAGGTCTTAGGGTTAATCAGGTAGGAGCTAAACTGTTTCTCTTAAGCAATGCTTCAGAAGATAGAGCCTCAATTAGAAGCCTGAGGAGTGACTGCTGGTAAAAGCCCTGTAGCCTCTGGCAACTGTATTAACATGAGTTTCAATCTCTTAAAGGAAAAGGCACCAGAGAAAGCAAAATAGCATTGCAATTTAATGATGTGGAAAAACATTTGCAATTTCTTAACTGAAAAATCAAAACAGTGTAAATATGATCACAATTGTGTAAAATGCACATGTGTACATGTATACACACATGCTTGAAAGAATTTTCCAGTGATCATCTCCAAGTGGTGGGATTATTGGGATTATTTTATTGTTTTTGTGCTGGTTTATATTTTCTATGATAAACATTCATATTTAACCCCTCCCACTGGAAACAGTTCATGTATTACTTCTACAATACAAAACAAACAACAAAAATTTTAAAAAGAAATTTTAGCCATTCAACAAATATCTAAAATGTGCTAAGAACTATGCTACTCAAGCACCAGGAAATGTGTGGTGAACCAAACCCATCCAATAGGACCTCATATGACATAAGCATATGCAGGCATCTTACCATGAAAGCCATTGTCCTCTGTCCAGGCATCTGGCTGCACAACCACAACTGGGTGAACACCCTGCATCCCCAGGAAGGAAAGAGCATTGAGGGTGTCAGAGCAAATTTTTGGAACAATCACTTCACCATTTCTTGATGCTTTGTTGAAGTAGACTACTTTGGGGACAGCCACAGAAAGGAGGGGAAGGGCACATGGCAAAAGGGGTTGGGGAAAAGAGCTTTCCCTCAGTATATCAAATACTTATGGCTGGGTGCAGTGGTTGATGCCTGTAATTCTAGCACTCTGGGAGGCCGAGGTGGGAGGACTGCTTGAGGTCAGGAGTTCAAGACCAGCCTGAGCAAGAGCGAGATCCCCGTCTCTACTAAAAATAGAAAAATTAGCCAGGCGTGGTGGTGCATGCCTGCAGTCCCAGCTACTCAGGAGGCTGAGGCAGGAGGATCGCCTGAGCCTAGGAGTTTGAGGTTGCTGTGAGCTAGGCTGATGCCATGGAATGGCACTCTAATCTGGGTAACAGAGTAAGACTCTGTCTCAAACAAAACAAAACAACAACAACAAACAAACAAAAAACCTTGTAGTTCCCAAGTCCTTACTCATCCTTTACAGATGGAGGCACATGGTCAGAGAAGGCTTCTGAGGCTACATTAGGGAGGGTCCATGGGGACTGATGGGTACCAGCCTTACTCAGTCACAGGAGAGAATATTGTGTCCTCCCTCTCTGACTGAGCACCAAACACTTACTGTGCCAAGGGTGAATGATGACAACTCCTTCACCACAGTAGCCCCACACAGCTGCACCATCCATTCCAGTTGATCTAAACAGGACATTTAGACCTAAAATCACCACGGTATTCTGCATACTTAACCTGCGCTCTCTACCCCCTACTCCTCTGGATGAAGGCTAACAACAAGACTTCTCAGTGGGAGAGTCTCTGTTTCTCTGCTCCAAAGGACTGAAAAGCCTTAAATTAGAATCTATATCAGGGATGTGGATTCTAAGTCAATTTGCCACTGATGTGCTGCCTACTCTGGTTATCAGTTTCCGTATGGCCACTTGGTAGATAACGTTTGATAGTTTCTCAAATAAAATGCTTAAAAAAAATCCAAGATCTAATTTCCATTAATTTACTAAATTGCTGGCTAAGACACTGTGTGCAAAAACATCCACCTTCTTTCCCTCTCTTCCTACATCCTAATTCTGTGTTGGTAATTGATAATCACGGCCACTGAGAGCACTATCCTTGCTGGTAATTACTGTAAATGTCAAGAGACGGGAAGATAATTCATCTAGTCAAAAAAAATATACATCATTCTGGTCAGAGACTCAGTGGGGAAAGGCTACATGCAGAGCTGGAATCAACATACTCAGGGGAATAGAAATCAGAAGCTAGGAGGCCCAGGTGGGAGGATCGCTTGAGGCTAGGAGATCAAGACAAGCCTAGGCAACATAGAAAGACTTTGGCTCTGCAAAATAGTAAAAAAAAATGAGCTGGGCACGGTGGCGTGCGCCTGTAGTCTTGGCTACTTGGGAGGCTGAGCTAGGGAGATTGCTTGAGTCTGGGAGTTGGAGGTTGTAGGGAGCTGTGATTGTGCTACCAAACTCCAGTTTGGGTGACAGAGTGAGACACTGTCTAAAAAAAAAAAAAAGAAAGAAAGAAAAAGGGCAAAATTACATTGCCAGGCTCTCTTGCTGCCACAAATCTGCCGGTGCCCAGATGCTAAGACCTTCCTCTGAGGAGTAAGAGGACCTATACCCACACCAGGGCCTTTGTGCTACACAACTCCAGAGGTGAGCCCCACAGCAGTTAAACATAACATCACGTTCTGTGTCAAGTTTAATTAGAAAATGTTTATCAAGAATCTTCCCCTAGGCTGGGCGTGGTGGCTCACATCTGTAATCCTAGCACTCTGGGAGGCCGAGGCAGGAGGATTGCTGGAGCTCAGGAGTTTAAGACCAGCCAGAGCAAGAGCAAGACCCTGTTTCTCTATCCCTACTAAAAATAGAAAAAATTAGCCAGGTGTGGTGTCTCATGCCTGTAGTCCCAGCTGAGGCAGGAGGATCACTCGAGCCCAGGAGTTTGAGGTTGCTGTGAGCTAGGCTGATGCCACAGCACTCTAGCCTGGGCAACAGAGCAAGACTCTTTCTCCAAAAAAAAAAAAGTCTCCCCCTGCTCTGGGCCTATGTGTGTATCAGCCCACAGGTCTGATACAGCTGCTGTTCTTTCTCCTCTATGTTAAATGAACATAACTCTCTCTCAACTTACAAATCCAAAGGTATCCTCCCCCTAATATATACAGCACTAATAGCAGCTTGACCCCACCTGAACACAGAATATATGTGTCCTAAATCTTAAATCTTCACTGTCTTTATGTTCTTGAGAAGGGACACAAGGTCTAGCTTTTTGCCATAGTGTAACATTTACATGCCATTCTGTCTGGAGGGTGGTAGAAAAATAGAATAACCTGTAGAACATCTCACCAATCTGAGTAACCCCCATAAAGTGATCTCACTTATAACACTCCCCAATGTAAGAGAAAGGTGGTGTTGGGACTTGGCAGTTCTCCAAGGCTCTTACCTGTGGGCATGTTGGTAAAGGGCCCATAGCAACAGATTTCTAGGCCTCTAAAGATCTGGAAGAAGAGAGGAAGAGAGAGAGAGGGACAGGGGAATGGAGAGAAAGAAACATTAGTTATAAGAGTATAAGCTTTTATTAAAAAAAAAAAATAGACTCTTACAAAGGAAGAACTTTTTTTCAATCAGCCTTCTCAGGTTGAAGGAACTTTTTTTCTTTACCACCTGACAGTTTCTGCTGCTACTTCCCAGAGACAATCAATCCAATGTAAAGAACACTGATGGATTTTAGAAGGCTTTTTTCAAGTGCCTATATAGTTGATCTATATTCTACAGTCATTCTCTGCCATTCAAGGACTGAGCATCCCACTCTGCCACCAATCAGGCCCAGGCTCCTCCCTAATGACATCTGCAGAGATTTCACTTCTTGTTAGACATGAGAGAGGAAAAAAAGCATCCTTCTTTTGTTTAATAAAAGGCTTGGATGGCAAGAAGTTCAAAGCTACTGGCTGAAGTTTGATGTTTATCCAGACTTGGCACATCAATACTGACCCTTGACGCCATCAGCAGACAGGTCTATGTTGATTTTATATGTACACGCTCCTTTTCTCTTCTGACTTTCTTCTGGTCTCCAAATATCTGTTCCTTCTTTCACAATGCTCTGGGAATGGCCATTGTATCTTCAGGTAACCTAAGCAGTTTTAATCTAGAAGTGAAGCCTCGTTCTGTCTCTCCTCGTTAAGCTGGCCTGACTGCCTGCTTTCTTGAAAACACACTGTACCTCCTAAGGGCCTCTCCCACTTACAGTGCTCAACAGCACCATTCAAAAGAACTTTCTGTGATATGGAAAGGTTTTATATCTGTGCTAGTAAGGTAGCCATGAGCCATGTGTGGTTGCTGAGCACTTGAAATGTGCTTAGGGTGAATGAGGAACTAAACTTTATATTTTAGCTTTTTTTCTTTTTGACACAGAGTCTCACTCTGTTGCCCAGGCTAGTGTGCCGTGGCGTCAGCCTAGCTCACAGTAACCTCAAACTCCTAGGCTCAGGCAATCCTTTGCTGCCTCAGCCTCCCGACTAGCTGGGACTACAGGCATGCACCACCATGCCCGGCTAATTTTTTTTTCTATATATTTTTAGTTGGCCAACTAATTTCTTTCTATTTTTAGTAGAGACGGGGTCTCGCTCTTGCTCAGGCTGGTTTCGAACTCCTGACTTTGAGCAATCCTTCCGCCTCGGCCTCCCAGAGTGCTAGGATTACAGGCAGGAGCCACCGTGCCCAGCCCTATATTTTAGCTTTTTAAAATTTAAATTTAAACAGTCCCATGTGGCTGGTGGCAACTGCGTTGGATAGTGCAAATTCTTACACATACATTGGCATGGGTTCTTATGAAAGAACTTGGGTATCATTTAAAAGAAACCTAAATTTGTGTCAGTGAACGGATATATTTGAGTAACTCTCATTCTCCTTACCCTCTTTCTATTCCACTAAAAAGAAAACTGCCTAAGCCTAGAATTCACCTGGCCTCAAAGAGACTGGGATAGAGAAAAATCAGGGAGCTAAAAACACAGATGGCCTTTTAAGAAATGGTCCCCCTCCCCCTACACACACTCTCTCTAACTACAGCCAGAGGGAAAAGAAAGGACAGCAGGACAAGTCTGTTTCTGTTTTAAGTGACAGTCTCCATCTGTGCCACTCTCACTATGTGTATGAATAAACTGCATTCCCAACCTGTTGACAGGTTCTAGATGCTCATAATGCTAAAAGTTCTCCCTAGGCAGCCAGTTGGAGTCAAATGCTGCCATGAAAAGTACAAAAGATTAAAATTGTTTACATCCAGGCTGACACTCACTGATGAGGATGTCTAGTTATGAAATAAATTCAAAGTTTCACCTCTACAAATACATTTCTCTTCCAGAGAAAAATACAATGGTGACAGTATCTTCAGAATGCCATTACTCTAACCAGGTACTTTCTATCATTGCTACCCTGAATAGAGGGGAAAACCCAAAGCACTAGAATTTCCTTTGAATCTGGTGCTAATTCTGCCTTGCACACAGCGGAGTGAAAACAAATGACTGGCTCACATGGAGCTCCCCTGGGGTGAAGGCAACAGCATAAACAGGGCCAGCATCTTTCCTTGGCATCTGGAGCAGTTACTTGATAGGCTCAGAGGATGAGGATGGGCTGACCTCAAGGGTTCAGAACTCCAGGCTTGATTTGTGATCATTTCTCAAAGCAGTTTTCCTTAGAAAATCATCTCTATAGGTTCTCTCTCAAGTTTCTGTAAAAGGACAGAAGGTGCTCCGTATGGGGATGTTCTGAAATGACTGGTGGCGCACACTTGGAAAAGGAAGAAAAGCAGACCAGGAACACAAGCACTTAGTCAGTGACCTGAGAAACCAGCCAGCTCAGGCCTGACATGCAAGTGTGAAATCTTGCATGGACTTCTCCCTGAGCAGAGAACATAGTTCTGGCTACATCATCTGCTATAATATGATTTGGGGAAAGTCACTGAGTCTTCCTGGGCCCTTGCAAAGTTATTGAAATAAGCTATTTTTCTCCTCTGTGAAGCCTTCTATAACTTTTCAAGAAACTATAGTATTAAGATTTTAGACTTAGAGCTAGACTGTCTGGGTTCAACTTCTAGTTCCACCACTCACTACCTATGTGACCTTGGACAACTTATTCAACCTCTCTGAGCCTCAATTTTCTCATCTGTAAAATAGGCATAATTATAACACACACTTAATAAGGTTGTTGTAAAATTGCTAATTAGTTAAAATACAGTCAAATGCTTAGAAGTCCCTGGCATATAATGAACATTACATAAATGATAACTGTTATTGGTTATTAATCGCTTCATCTTCTATGCATCCATAGACAGCACTGTGTAAACCCCACTCAGAGCACTTACCACACTGTTTTATAGAAAGACATGCCAGTAAAGTGGAACAAACAAAAGCTTTAGATTCACATCTGCTGAAAAGTCCCAGCTCTGCCACTTATTAGCTGAGATTTGAAGCCCAGACTGGAATCCAAACTACACAGCCTCTCTAAACCTTTAAGTTCCTTCATTCATAAAATAGAGACAATACTTATTTACCTTGTTGGGCCAGAAGAAATAAAAAAGAAACTCTGTGAAAGCAGCCTGCTAGTGCTTTAGTGGCATGTACATAATGAGCCTTACAAGATGAAGGGGACCATCTCCATGGGGGGGACTGAAATGCAGAATGGTGGGATGGGGTTTTTGTGGGGGAAGGAGCTTTACCTTTCTGTCCCGGGATTCTCTCGCTCGCTTTGGACCTTGGTGGTTTCTTCCGTTGACCACATCTCCTCTGACTTCAAAATCATGCTGAAGGAATCCAAATACAAACCATCAGGATCAGAGAAAGAGAATCTCTTTCAATGGACATGAAGCAGACACATACTTAAGGCATTAAGAATTACCAGGCAGAGCTTTGACCAAAAATAAATAAATAAATTCATTCTTTTTGGTGGACTGGGTGAAATGACCAGAATCTCAGTTGTTGAAATCAATTCACTGAAGCAAATCTTTGTGTGCAGAAATTAACAACTGGCTGTTCACCTCACTGGGACTGTATTTTAACTCTCAACATCTATCTCTTCTCAAAACATTCACTTAGCATTTAGATTAAACTGCTAATACTGTGCAGTTATAAAGATAACTGAAGAATTCTCGATCTCCTAAATCAATTGTATATTATGCCATCTAAAGAAATAAGGTCTTTTCAGATTTCCATCGAGAGATTTACAAAGTTAATGAAGACAAAATGATAAAATATACATTTAATACACTGAAGAAAGTTAGAAGTTTTTCACAATCACTATTGTGACTGGTCAAGGACGACAGAGTAAAGAATGGGATCGGGGAGGTTAAAGTTTTTGGGGAGAAATCTGAGGAAGAATGCTTCGAAACAATTCTGACTGAAACTCAGATTCTAGGGAAGGCTGTATGTATTGCCAAGGGTTTTATGAATAGGAAAGAGTAGAACCACAGGCTATTACTAGGGGAAGAACACTTAACATTTCCTAGTCACTTGAACAAGAGTCTAGTGATAAATCTGTCATTTATTTAAAGATGCCTCCCATATTTATAGTCCTGATTGCACCCCTGAGCTTCATACAATGTGTCCAATTGCCTTTTTAACCTCTCCTTCCAGATGTTTAGTATAAATCTCAAAATTCATGCATCTAAAATAGAGCTCCTGATTCTACTCCTGCCCTCCCCTCTATGTGCTCTTCCCCAATGTCTTTCCTTTTCTAATTTAATATTACTAACATGACCCTATTGTTCAGGCCAAAATCCAAAGATTCCTCTTTACCTTATTCTCCAAATTTAACCCACTAGCAAGTCCTATCTTCAACAAACAAATCTCAAATCAATCTTTTCTTACCATCTCATGCCTCCAATTATCCTAAGAATAAAATGTGAATTCCTTACCATGGATTATACTAAATACTACCTGATCTGGCCCTTGTCTATGACCTTCTCCCATCCCTTGTCTCAACTCTGCCTTAGTGATCTGCTGGCCTCAGCCTCCCAGAGTGCTGGGATTATAGGCGTGAGCCACTGTGCCCAGCCTGGTCAGTCTTGCTTACTGTTGTATTCCTAGTGCCCAGCACACAGTAGGCTCCCTATGTATAGTCACTGAATGAAAGCTAAAACCAACAAAAGTGTGATTTAATTAATTATGAATATACTGAATAGTGCATAATAACTTAAAACTGCTTTCACTAATTTTATTTTGTCTGATCTGTCATCACCAGGAGCTCTTAGATGGCTGTTCTAAAATTATTCCTCCTCCTACACTCTATCTTATTTACTTCTCACTGTTCTCAGTATCATAAAGAGCAACATCTCTTTGAAGGAGTCTGATTTCTAAACAGATACATTTGCATATTAATATAAAGAATTCCTCAACAACAGTGAACAGCCAGTTTTCTACAAAAGTATATGCACATTAGATTCAGGTGGGCCTGTTTCTCATCTCTATGAATCTTTTCTCTCCACTTTTTAAATTCCTTTCCCTTGCCCCCTAAAGAAAGGACTGTTTTTTTTGAAACCTAGAACACATGAGAACACAGAATTCCTGGTTTGCTCTGCTTAACTCTTGATGATCCCATCATCAACGGAAATTTGTGGGAAATAGTGCATTCATGGAAGGAAGCAGATAACATCAAGTACCTACCTCCTCCAGCATCTTTTTTTCTTTTATTGACTGGGTCACCCCTAAAGAGATCATAGAAAAGACAGGTCACATAGTGCAAAAGAAAGTGCTCTTTTCAAGGAGGTGGAGAGGTCAGCGAATTACAAAAGAGCACAGGAAGAATGACAGAGGGGTCCTCTCCCTCTAAAGCCACAGCTCTTTAAGAATAAGGCTTGTAGCAGAGATTTCCTTCTGGAGACACAGTTGATGTTTAATTTAAACATTATAAGCATGCCTGCTGCACGTGGATTTCTGTCCACTATTAAATAAATCCCTAGTTCATATGCTAACATTGCTAGAAGCAGATTAGGTCCTATCAGTTATAAAAGAAATCCATTTTCCCAACATCATCAGCTTATCTGAACAAAGCGACATGTATTAAAGATAAAGGTAGTTTTGTGTCACCATTAAAGATCTTTTGGTAATTCAGACTCAGCATCAGCAAAAACCTTAGGTGTTAAAATGTTAAGTGTAAAATTGCAATTCTGAGGTGTTAAAGGGAGGAGGGGAGATATTGTATTGTACTTACAGAAATAGCTAACTACCCATTTTCCTCCTGCAATTCCCAGAAAATATTTCAGTGTCCGTTCACACACAAACTCAGCATCTGCAGAATGAAAAACATTCCAAAGGATTAGAAGCAGAAAACAAAATCGGGAAGTGCCGTCCTAAGAAGCTAGAGCCTCAGCTACTCACACTCTCAAGATCAATCTGGATTGATGATTCTGACACCTCTGGTGACAGAAACAGAGGCCGGAAATGCCTCTAAGTATAACCAGCAGGTGGGGATCTTCGGAAGCCAGTAAGAGGCTGACACAAAATTAAGACCAGAGGAAAAGTCTGTCTCATCTTTTAGATGCCCAGGCTAGCTAGCTACATATCTCCAATTTTGTGTTCAAGGAATTATTCACATCAGTAGTATTAATTAATGTGTATGGAGAAGATCTTACTGGATGAGAATATGTGAAAGGAGAAGAAAACGTATTGTTGAAATCCTAAATCTAAAATGTCAACGTAACAAATTTTCATCCCCAGAACTTCTACCTGGGGAATCCTAACCCCCTAATATTTCCCTGAGAGGGACAGGAAAATACAAAGTATTTTCATAGCTTTTCTCTTATCTGCATAAGTATTTCAGAAAGCAGTCTCTGAAGAATCACTTCTGTTTATTTCCTAGTGTTTCAAAGGCCCTTTTGAAGAACTAAGCAAACTGAGGAAAGACCATTTAGTTTTAAACAGGAGAAATGTATTTAAGTAAATCCTAAAACAGCAGGTCATCTGCAAGCAATAGAAGCAGCTATTCTTCCTCACTGAATTCCTTACAATTTTTGAAGCTTTTATTAATAAAAAAAAATTGCTACAAGAACTGATTTAATAATATGCTTTTATTTTTTTTTTTGGAGACAGAGTCTCACTCTGTTGCCCAGGCTCGAGTGCTGTGGCGTCAGCCTAGCTCACAGTAACCTCAAACTCCTGGGCTCAAGTGATCCTTCTGCCTCAGCCTCCCGAGTAGCTTGGACTACAGGCATGCACCACCATGCCCGGCTAATTTTTTCTATATATTTTTAATTGGCCAATTAATTTCTTTCTCTTTATAGTAGAGACAGGGTCTCACTCTTGTTCAGGCTGGTTTCGAATTCCTGACCTTGAGCGATCCTTCTGCCTTGGTCTCCCAGAGTGCTAGGATTACAGGAGTGAGCCACCGTGCCCAGCCAATAGTATGCTTTACACTTAGAAATTTTAGCTCACTTTTAGTTTAAAAGTAGCAAATGTTGTATTGCCTTTGAGTTTAAAGACTGAACTAGGCAGGGCGTGGTGGCTCACGCCTGTAATCCTAGCACTCTGGGAGGCCTAAAAAAATACAAAGAAATTAACTGGCCAACTAAAAATATATAGAAAAAATTAGCCGGGCATGGTGGCGCATGCCTGTAGTCCCAGCTACTCAGGAGGCTGAGGCAGAAGGATTGCTTAAGCCCAGGAGTTTGAGGTTGCTGTGAGCTAGGCTGACGCCACGGCATTCTAGCCTGGGCAACAGAGTGAGACTCTGTCTAAAAAAAAAAAGACTGAACTAGACTTAGATTTAATTTGCATTTTAAAGTTTTCTTTTCAGCTTTCATCAGCTTTAATCCAAACCTATAGATTAAGATATTAAACTTTTTTTTTTTTTGGCAAGCATGTTGGTTTATTGGACATCAGGGCCTCTGGCTGGGGAGAAGATTGGGGGTTGGTGTTGGCCTCTATAGGCAGGGGGTAACCAGGAAGTGACAGACACCATGGTCGCTGGGCCGAGGGTGTCCTGGAGGCACCAAGAAGCTGAAGCGCTGCAGGAGGCAGGTGAAGAAGAGGAAGAGCTCCATGCGGGCCAGGGGCTCCCCAGGCACTTGCAGAGGCCTGCTGAGAAAGGCATGAAGGCCTCAGGCTTCACGAAGTGGCCCTGAGCATCCAGGAAGTGTTTGGGTGGAAGTGGAAGGGCTTCTCCCAGACAGCCTAGTCCTTCAGTGATATGAAACTTTTTAAAGACATTTGTCCTTAAAATAGTAATTAGTTTGTAGTAACTTGTTCTAGTACTTGATACCAGTGAGTCCTACCCTCTGACCCTGTGGTACAATTTTCATACAGTAGAAACCTAAGATCTTAGAGGATCTAAGCCAATGTGTCCAAGGGGTTTGGACCCTCTGCTCAAGCGGGTGAAGCTCTGTGAAAAGAATTATCCTGGAGAGAACCATAATATATCCAGAGAATTGATTTTGTTAGAAAGCTGTTAGAGTTGAGTCACAATCTGCATCTCCGACGTCCTCCATGCACTGGTCTTTGTCTGCTTTCTAGAGCTCCAGGAGTGAGTCTAACTCCTCTTCTAGGAAACATTTCTTTTTTTTTTTTTTTTTTGAGACAGAGTCTCACTCTGTTGCCCGGGCTAGAGTGAGTGCCGTGGCGTCAGCCTCGCTCACAGCAACCTCAAACTCCTGGGCTCGAGCAATCCTCCTGCCTCAGCCTCCCGAGTAGCTTGGGACTACAGGCATGTGCCACTATGCCCGGCTCATTTTTTCTATATATATTTTCAGTTGGCCAAT
>CAUYPO010048825.1:0-21499 GCA_963574435.1 Cheirogaleus major | reverse complement strand
CAGGGGACAGTAAAATAGGAACATTTTTTTGATTTTTGGTAGGACGGTGTTAGGGTCAGGTCATGACTTAAAATCCTGGCTCCAGTTTATTCCAGGAAATGTATGTCTTCAAAAAGAAGAAAATAGGCCTAGCATGGTGGCTCACGCCTGTAATCCTAGCACTCTGGGTGGCCGAGGTGAGAGGATGGCTCGAGGTCAGGAGTTCGAGACCAGCCTGAGCAAGAGCGTGACCCCATCACTACTAAAAATAGAAAGAAATTAATTGGCCAACTAAAAATATATAGAAAAAATTAGCCGGGCATGGTGGCGCATGCCTGTAGTTCCAGCTACTAGGGAGTCTGAGGCAGGAGGATTGCTTGAGCCCAGGAGTTTGAGGTTGCTGTGAGCTAGGCTAACACACAGCACTCTAGCCCAGGCAACAGAGCAAGAGACTCCGTCTCAAAAAAAGAAGAAGAAGAAAAAGCAGAGATTTCTTTATTGAAGAAAACCCAGAAATGGTGAATTTATCTAGTTATGCACAACATTTACCACAAATAACACACCCACATGCAAGGGCTTGACAATAAAGATGGGGCTTGGTTGATAAAAAACAGAAATCATTTCTTTGCTCCACTGTTATCACAATTATGGCAGCAATTTTACCCAGCAACCCAATGCCATTATTGACAGACTCTAGTCCCTTAAAATATAAAATGCAGATATATCTCATGGAAATTGATATTAGAAATGGAAAATAGTTATATGTGACTAGTATAATTATCTGTTCTTTAATTTTATGTGTTTTAAATAATCATCTAGCACACGGAGAGATGTACTCTTTCTCTATTTAATCTGACTTTCTTGGAACAATTTTGTGCAGAAATGTAACTTCATGTTCCAAGGGAACCCAAGGGAGAACACTGTGCTTTATCTTAGAAGAAATCGTAGTTTAGGGCAGATTTATAGCCTTTAGTGTAAGCAAAGCAAACTGATTAAATTGGGTAATTTTTTTTTTTTTAATTCTCAGCGGTCGATATGGCACGGTGAACCTAGATCTTTTCTTTGTTGTTTTTATGTGCAGGAAATTGCTTCTCTAGAAATAAACCTTCTTTTCCTTAAACTGTGGTTAAAGATAATGTTTCAAAAAGATGTCTCCCTGTTATTTCACTTTTAAGGCTTATGATATTATGATTCTGTTGCTTAACTTAGTTACATGATTCTCTACATCTTTGAAATTTATACTTTATTATAGATTTTGAAAAATGTAATGTTTAGTTGCTTTGTTTTCTATTTTTACATCTGATGGACATTATTTTAATAGTATAAAAAGATCTCAATACGATTTCAGAAGTATCTAGATTTTTACATTTATGCAAAATTTTTACGTTTATTGAAAAATGTAATTGAGAATTTCCCTGGGGGAATATAAGACATATATAGATCCAATACAAAAAGAAACAATGTCTTCACATAACTACTTTCAAGTGACTGGGTATTATCTTACAATAGTTTTGCCTCTCTTATATTTAATTCTTTTAACCATGCTTATTCTATTAATTCCATCCTCTACATCATAATTAATGAAAAATGTGGTACAAAAATAAAAATTAAATAGCTCTGCCTTTCTCTATCATCTTTTGATATAAATTTCCTCCTGTAGGCATGCTTATGTACTCTATAAAACAGTGAATCTTAGACAGCAAGAAGCTAGCCCAATCTCTTACCCAGTGTAGAAACACCCCTATATATCTGTCACACATGATGAACTAGCTTCTCTTGAACACTTTCAAGAATGATTACAATTGCTCGAAATACCTATCCCTGTTAGAATGGCTTTTATTTAAAAGTCCCAAAACAACAGATGTTGGCGTGGATGAAGATAAAAAGGAACGCTTACACACTGTTGGTGGGACTGCAAATTAGTACAACCTCTATGGAAAACAGTATGGAGATTCCTCAAAGAACTAAAAGTAGACCTGTGATTCAATCCAGCAATCCCACTACTGGGTATCTAGCCAAAGGAAAAGAAATCATTTTATCAAAAAGACACCTATACTCAAATGTTTATTGCAGCATAATTCACAATTGCAAAGATGTGAAATCAACCCAAGTGCCCATCAATTCATGAGTGGACTAATAAAATGGTATTAGTCCATGGTATATATACCATGGAGTACTACTCAGCCATAAAAAAGGATGAATTAATGTTTTGTGCAACAATTTGGATGGAACTGGAGACCATTATCCTAATTGAAGTATCACAAGAATGGAAAAATGAACAGAACATGTACTTGCTATTAAATTGGCACTAACTGATGAGCACACATGTGCACAGAGGAATGTAAAACTTAGTGGAAATCAAGGAGGGTAGAAGGTGGAGCAGGGAAGGGCAAAAACCTACCTAATGGGTACAGTGAACACTATGTGGGTGATGGACACACTTTTAGCCGTGACTCAAGCATTACAATAGTGATCCATGTAACCAAAACCATTTCTACTCCCTTAATACTTTGAAATAATAATAAAAAAAATCACCTGGACTAAACTTAAATCTGCATTTTTGTAATGTTACCCCATTTTCCCAAGCTCACCATCTGTATCTTTAAAGAAACCTAATACTCAAGCCATATGATAGTCATTTGAATATTTAAAAATTGCCATCATTGTTCTGTGAAAGCCTGTTTTTTCTCTCTGCCACAATCCCTTCAACCTTCTTGGCATTCATGGTTTCTAGAACTTTTATCAGCTTGCTGCTAGTCCTTGCTATATTTCTCTGGGAATTGTTAGTAACTTTTGTAAACAGTAGGGATTTTACATACATAAAGACTTTTTCAGTTATTGTTTGAACACTAGAAAGGAAGGTTTTCCTAGGGCTTGATCTCTCAAGCTACACTTTATCATATTTCTATTAATGCAACCCAAGTTTAAATGCCTTACTTAGTAATGTTTTTAGTTTGCATTATAATGATTGTTCAATCAACAAAAATATTAAAATCTTGTTTGTGTAAAATATAATTTAGGCAAGTGCCCTTTCATGGTGCACTCACGCAATTTGTTTATCTGAATGTAAAATCAAAGCTTTATATTATCATAGCCAACATTAATTTTGTTAGTTTTGTTTCATAATTTTCCTTTACAAAATTGTTTTAATTTTTTTAATTCTATTTTGTAATATATTAACAGCTTCTCCCAGACTTGAGTCATCTACTTTCTGATGACTAATAAACGGACTAGCATTAAATTGTATCCAAAAAAATCTCTCTTCAGAACTATATACATTATATATGTAGAGGTGATAAAATATATTAATTACTTAATACTATTTGAGTGCAGAAGTTCAACCACTTATAAATTTACCAAACTATATTTTTATAGCTATAATTTATGAAATATCTTAGCAAAATAAAAATTTTCAACTTTTATAACATTTAACTCATGTATCATTTCTAGCATCAACACAGAAAATATTTATTTTAGTATTGTTTAGTCTTAATAAATCCAAGCTTGTTTCTAAAGAGAATACCTATAATTAAATAAGATTATACTGTATATGAAAAAAGGTTGATACATTTTGAAAGCATTATGAATTTAAGGGATTTCTGAAGGTTGAAAAAAAATCTATTTAATAATAGTCTGTTCTAGATTTTTTTGAAAACAACATTAAACACTAAGATTAGTAGTTTTGACAATCTCCAACAAAGAGGAGATTGATTTCTACTTTGATTGATTTCTATTGATTTCTAGATTTCTACTCCTAGGAAAAGAACTAGAAATAATGAATCTCGATATTTGTGGAATTAATACATGAATATCTGTCGATTGTGATGAAGTGCTAACTGAAGAGGAATTTAGAGTATCATTAATTTATGTTCTAATTTTAACTTTGATATTTACTAACACTGTGAATCCTGAACAATTTACATAACTTTTCTGAGCTTCCTCAACTTCCTCATCTATAAAATGTGGTTAATGCCACCTACCTCAGAGGATTGTTAAGATTAAGTAAAATCATGTATACAAAATAAAAAAAACAAAAAACCCAGCACAAAATTGTTAATTTCCTTCTTTTCTTTATCCCATCTCTCCCTGCAGTAATCAAAGGTGAAAAGGATTAATTGCCTTGTTCCGTAGTACATTGAACACAAAATCCATTCATTTGAATTAGGTCAGACAAAAGTTCAGTCATTTGGCTACTAGAATCCATTGATAATGGAAGTATTATGGTGTGTATTTTTTCATAGGGGCCATTAGACTGTAGGCCATTTGGATGTCATTAGAAGAAAAAATGATGATCTTGAATTGCATAGAGCATTTCGTGCTTTCTCATGTTATACCCTTTACTTCTTGCCTTTTTAAGATAAAGTTCTTTTGCAACAAAAGAATTTTTAAATGTATTTAATAATATTCTGTTATACTGAAACAAAAAAGTAGCAAATATCCAAATAAATTCATACTTTAAAAAGTTGATGGGGCTGGGGTGGAAACCATGAAAAAAACAAACAATCAAAACAGAGGGATATGTTCCCAAATTGGAAATGGAATTAAATACAGAATGACTAATGATTTTAGTAAGCTATGGTAAAGCCAAGGATTTCTTTTTTCTTCTGTATACATGCTAGGGCCACTTATTTTCTGTTTAATTCACATTATACTTGTTATATAACAGCAGACACTTCTGCCTTCTTTAAGCATTTTACTCATTTACCACAAATGTAAATGACTCTCTGAATGTCTGTTCAGAAATGATGTAACTAAATGAGACATCATACCCAAGATTTTTTCAAGTGGCTGCATACCTTTATGGTTCAATTATCCAAGTTAACAAAGGACTAGAATCAGACAGCTAATCTTGAGAGTACATGATCCAAAATTCAATGGGTAATATAGTATTTTTTAAAGAGCTGAAATAAGAGCCAAGCAATATAAATCTAGTCTTTCTAAAATCAGTAATTACCTGTGGGTAAGTTGTTTAAATTACTGAAACTTACTTGGTCCCAATTTTCCCAACTCTCTGAAATTAAGGAGTTATACTGTCTTACACAACCAACATACTCTTGAATCTATGATTACATAAGATTTTTCAAAGTGACTATGTTCATACATTTGAATATAAATTTTTCATTTACAGTTTCTTTTTTAATTTCTCTGCTGGCCTTATCCCATCTCCTAGAACAACTTCTTCCCATTCCTCATTTATATTGAATTTGGACAGAATCACATACTTGAGTAATTCAAATTATCAGCATAAGAATTGAACCATAACTTACTCTCATTTTTCTCCATAATTTCCGTGGGACGGTGAGGTCTATCTATTTACCAGTTAGTTTCAAAGGCCTTTCAACGTCATTCTGGACTACTGATTGTATTTGGAATAAGAAAAATTTAGGTCACATGAATCCTCAAAAGGCCTGTAGTAGTAAAGTATTTTTTCATTTGCATGAAAAGTTTAAATTGATGTGTGCTATAGGTGTAAAAATTGAAAGTTTATTGCAATCTAGGACTAGTAGTTCTCAAAATTTGGCATGTATCAAGTAATTTGTTAAATTTATATGGACCCAAGTTCTTCCCCAGATTTACTGGGAGTGGGATGAGATGGCTGCATTTTTTTTCAATATATTTATTGTGGTAGACTACACCCAACATAAAGATTGCCATCTTTACCATTTATAAGTGTTCAATTTAATGGTATTAATAATGATATGTTTATAATATTTTGCAACATGACCACCATCTAACTTCAGAACTCTGTCATCTTGTAAAATTGAAACTCTATACCTACTAAACAATAACTCCCTATGCCACCTTTCCCAAACTTCTAGAAACCATCATTCAACTTTATGTCTCTATGATTTTGACTATTTTATGTATCTTATATCAATGGACTCACATAGTAATTGTCTTTTTGTGACTGGCTTATTTTAGTTGCCATGTTATCAAGATTTATCCATCTTGCAACATATGTCAGAAGTTCCTTCCTTTTAAAAAGGAATTTCTTTCCTTTTAAGGGTGAATAATATTTCATTATATATATATATAATGATTTCATATATATATATATATATATATATCACATTTTGCTTATCCATTCAGCCATTGATGGACACTTGGTTTGCTTCCATTCCTTGGCTTTTGTGAATAGCTACAGTGAAGATTGAAATGCAGCTATGTCTGACATACTGACTTCATTTCCTTTGGATATATAGCCAGAAATGAGATTCCTGAATCATATGGTAGTTCTATTTTTAAATTTTTGAGGAACCTCCATACTGTTTTCTATAATGGCTGCACCAATTTATATTTCCACCAACAGTGTGCAAGAGTTCCCTTTTCTCCACCTCACCAACACTTGTTATTTTTTGGTTTGCTGATAATAGAGATTTCAATAGGTGTGAGATGAGACCTCATTGTGGTTTTAATTTGCATTTACCTACTGATTAATGATGTTAACATATTTTCATGTGCTTAATGGCCACTTTTATATTTTCTTTAACAAATCCTTTTTCCATTTTTTTTTCTTTTTCCATTTTTGAATAGGGTCATTTATTTTGTTGAACTTAGGAGTTCTCTATATATTCTGAGCATCAATCTCTTATCAGATATAATATATGCAAGTATTTTCTCACATTCTTTGGGTTACCTTTTTTCTGTTAATATTATATTGTGTTGTACAAATTTTTAAATTTTCATGTCTAATTTGTCTATTTTTTGTTCACTATTCCTTTATTGTTATATTCAAGAAATCATTGCCAATCCAATGTTGTTGAGATTTTGCCCTTTTCTTTTAAGAGTTTTATAGTTTTGAAATCTTACATTTAGGTCTTTGATCCATTTTAAGTTAATTTTTGAATATGGTGTTAGGTAAGGCTCCAGCTTCATTCTTTGGCATTTAGGTATCCAGTTTTCCCAGAAACATTTATTGGAAAGAGTGTCATTTTCTTATTGAATAATCTTGGCAACCTGGTCAAAAACCATTTGGCAATATATGTGAGGTTTATTTCTGTGTTCACTATTCTATTCTTTTGGTTGATATGTCTGTCTTTATGCCATGGTAACAAAATTAAGTCTCCCAACCTATGAACATTGGATGTGTTTTCATTTATTTATATCGTCTTTAATTTCTTTCAGCAATGTTCTGTAGTTTTCACAGTGTAAGTCTTTTACCTCCCTGGTTAAGATAAATCCTAAATATTTTATTCCTTTTGATGCTATTGTAAATGGAATTGGTCTTGTTATTTTCTTTTTAGATTGTTGTCAGTGTATAGAAATGCAACTGATTTTTGCAGGTAGAATTTGTATCCTGCTAAGTTGTTGGATTCATGTATTAGCTCTAACAGTTTTTGTGGAATTTTTAATTTTTTCTACATATAATATCAGATTATCTGGGAAAAGAAATGATTTTACTTATTTCTTTTTAATGTGGATGTCTTTTATTTCTTTTCTTTTTCCATTAAAAAAATTATTTTGCCTAATTGCTCTGGTAAGAATTTCTAGTACTATGTTGAATAGACATTCTTATTTTGTTCCTGATCTTATAGGAAAAGCTTCCAGTCTTTTACCCTTGAGTTTGATTTTCACTGTGGGTTTTACATTTATAGCTTTTATATATTGAAGTGGTTTTCTTCTATTCCTAGTTTGTTCAGTGTTTTTATCATGAAAGGGTGCTGATTTTTTGCCAAATGCTTTTGCTGCATTAGCTGAGATGCCATGCATTTTTTTCCACTTAATTCTGTCAATGTGGTGCATTACATTGATTAATTTTTCTGTGATGAACCATCCTTGCATTGCTGAAATAAATCCTACTTGATCATAGTGTATAATCCTTTTAAATATGCTTCTGAAATCAGTTTGCTAGTATTTTGTTGAGGACATTTACATCAATTTTCATAAAGGATATTGGTCTGTAGTTTTCTTGTCATGTCTTTCTCTGACTTTGGTATCAGACAGTAATGTTTTTAATAGGATCACTAAAAGATTCTGATGCTTCACAAATTACCTATTGTCATAAACCAGTATTTGTGGCCCAAATATCAGCACATCCTCCAATTTAGAATGACCATATCATATATCCTCTAAACTGGCGCTCTTTTGAGAGTAAAAGAGGGCTCTCTTTAATAATTATAATAAGTACAAAAGGCATAAGATAGGACTACTGGGGAAAACCAGGACCAACACATAACACATAACTCTTTATGTAGGAACACTTCCAACTAAAAATATTATTAGTAAAACGCCTTTAAGATAAAATTGCGAAATGTTTTTTCTCTTGTATAAAATGTTAGTAACCACTTTTTTAATCAGTTTATTATATAAAATGTTTTCGAATTGTGTAATATTTTAGTTAACTTCTCTCCTATCTCATATTATTTGGTACAAAGTTAAATTTTATATTCTCATTTTAAGGATAATAAGGGTTTCTGAAAACAGAATATGAATACCAAGTCACAACCTGGCTTGTTTTTCAGTCTTTCCATTAAATTAACTATTTAACATTCTGTGGGAACAAGCCTCAACAATTTATTTTTTAGTAAACTAGGACTCATAGTGAGATTTAAAAAAGATTGATGATATGGTCTTTCCCTTGATCAGTTCACCATCCAATGAATGAAATTAAAGTCATACACACTAGCAAAAATAGGTTGATATTATAAGTAGAATAAAATCAACATTAAATGCACACTGTATAAGGAAGACTTCTAAGGAAAAAATCAGTATTGAATGGACTTGACTGGGACAGGGGAGTTTTTGTAAACACTTAGAGAGAGAGTTTGGGGTTTAAATAACAGGGGAGGATATTTTCAAACAAAATGCAATAAAAGTGAAGGTGATCAGCCTCATAAACATGATCAAAGATTTCCTGTTTGTATGTCAACTTGGTTAGGCTATGGTACCCAGCTGCTTTGTCCAACACTAGTCTAAATGTTGCCGTGAAGATATTTATAGATGTAATTAACATCTACAATCAGTTGAATGATAAGTAAAGAATATTACCTTTAATAATATTTGTGGACCTTGTCCATTCATTGAGATCATTAAAAGCAAAAACTGAGGTTTCCTGGAGGGAAGGAATTCAACCTCAAGACAGTAACATAGAAATCCTGCTTGAGTTTCCAATCTGCCAACCTGCCCACAAATTGTGGACTCAAGACTACAACTTCAACTTTTGCCTGAGTTCCCAGCCTGACAATCTGCTCTATAAATTTCAGATATGCCAGCTCCCACTTTGTGTCAGTCAGTTCCTCAAAACACACACATACACACACACACACACACACACACACACACACACACACACCCTATTGGTTCTTTTTCACTGGAAAACCCTATCTAATGCACTGGTATTGGTAAAATTAGGACTAAATCAGCTGTCCCACCATTAAAACTCGTTTCATGTCTCACTACTTTCCTCTTCTGTTAATAAGTATAGTAACAAATAGAATCTTCTCTTTCAATTGATTCACATATGGATTTAGAAAGGAATTCTGATTTTGATGCACTTCAAAATAAGTGAAAGGGCAAAAAATAAGTGGAAAATTTTGCAATGACATGAGGAAATGATTGTCTTAAAATCTGCATTTTAATTAATAGTTTAACTTAATTATCAATATGGTTACATTGAAATTTACTATCTTGTTATCCGCTTCCATTTGTCCACTTTCTTTGTTCATTTTCATTTTTGCCAATGTTTTTCTCAATTAATTGATTATTTCTTAGACTCTCACTTCACTCTACTGTAGAGTTTTAGCTATATTTCTTTGCTTCATTTTTAGTGGTTGGTTTACAGTTTAAAATTGGCAACTTTATATTATCATAGTATACCTTCAAATCCTGTTATTTCACTTTACGTATAATGTAAGAACCTTAAAATAGCATATTTCCCTAAGCTTCTATTTTCCTGTCTACTATTTTTCTCATTATACTTTACATATATTATTAATACATAATATATTTTTATTATATTTACTTTAAATTGTCACTTGATTTTACAGAAATTAAAAAATATATATTCATCCACATAGTTACCATTTCTGGTGTTCTTCATTCTTTTATGTAGATTAAGTTTCCTTCTAGGGTCCTTTTTTCCATCCGAAAAACAGCATGCAAATATCCTAGAAATAAATTCTCCCAACTTCTTATTGTATGAACACTTTGTCATTTGAAGGACAATTTGCTGGATATAAAATTTTAGCTTGATAGTTTTTCTCTCAGCTCTTTTGAAATGGCATTTTGTTGATTTTTTTTTACTTAATTTCTCATGAGAAGACTGTGGTAATACTCACAATTATACACATAATGTGTCTTTTGTCTTCTGGCTGCTTTTGAGATTTTCTCTTTTTCACTGGTTTTCAACAATTTGATTAGTATATGCTTTGGCATGATTGTCTCTAGCTTTAGGATTTTGACAAGTCTTTAATCAGTAAGTTTATTGGTTTCCTGAAACTTGGAATATTTTCTAAATATATTCTCTGCTTTCCTGCCTTTTGAACTCCAATTCATGTATGTTTAACATCATTGATATTTTTAAGTGGTTACTGAAGTGTCTGTCATTTCTTCCCATTTATGTTTCTCTGTGCTTCAGTGTGGATATTTGCTATTGCCATATCTTCACTGATCTTTTGGGGATAGTTTCAAATCAGCTATTACTCCTATCCATTGAATTCTTCACTTCTGAAATTGTGTTTTTTATCCAGAGAAGTTCAATTTGGTTCTTTTATATTGTTTTCATTTCTCTCTTTATTATTGTCATGTTTTTATTTAAATTTTCCCAAATACTTTTCTTTACCTCCTCAACTCAGGTAGCCCATTGTCTCTGATTATTCCCCGGCCCCTCTTCACACCTTTCTTGCACTGTAATCTGGAAAAATCCTCCTGGCAGAAAGCTGGGATGGTAATCATGCTAATCACAGGACTCACTTCACATGTTTTCTTTCTCTCTGTGTTCTCAATCTTGTGCTGCTGCTGTCCAGTGTCTAAACATGTTGGTTTCATATATATATATATGTATATATACACACACATACACACTATATATATATATACACACACACATTATACACACACACACAAACACACACACACCAGGTTTGTAGCTGTTTATGACAATAGGGTAAGGTGATTTTAGTAACTTTTTCATGACTGAAAGTAAGTCATGACTGGAGGTATGTCATGTTTCAATTTGCAGATTTCTAACCATCAAAAAAGCTAAATATTTAAGTATGTCTCCATTCTTATGGCATCATACTAAATCTTGACTAAGAATTGTCATCATCTTTTTATCCATGATTAAACAATGATTGTTAATATGACAACTAAGGTAAGAGTCCCTGGAATTTAGAAAGTTCTGGCTGTTTTCACACAGCGTCACAATAATCTAAGGTTTTGCTTTCATTTCACTCCCTTGATGATGCAGAGCTCTTTGACCTCAGATATGTGAATTAAAAAGGAAAGAAATTACTATGGTTTATAATTATGGCATTGCATTTTTATTATGCAATAGAAATTAAAAATAAATCTTTTCTATTTATTTCAGTGGTACTGAATGAGGTTTCCATTAAAACTTCATGTATGTCTATCATTTGTTTATAAGTCAGAACTAAACGTGTGTGTTTATTGCTTGTTTATAGTCAAATATAAATATTGTATTTGAAGCATGTATGTTTTTATATGAAATAGTGAAAGCTCAGTTTTAAAATTCTTTAAAATGTAACTAAAAATAATTTGAAAGACTCCCTTCCATAGAATTCTGAAGTGGTACAATTGTTTTACTTTAGTTTAGTTTGAGAATAAATTTTTTAATGAAACAATTTACTTTACATTTTTAGGCATTCCTGCTTGTCAATAATTATCTAGTGCAGCATGGAAAGTGTTCTTCCTCACAAGATGGAGGCAGACAGCTCAGTCAATAAAGTATCATTCTTTTGGGGCTTATCTTGCTGACGTGGCAAAAGCTCATTCTTCACATACAGGATATTCAATGAGAACTGTGTGCCATGATAGATTCAGACATGGGCATCGCCTTCTTTTCATTAAACAGATCAAATAATGGGAGGGAATTCTCCTTACTTGGCATATCCAAGAGTCTCTATTTGAAAATTAAGATAAGTGATTTCAGTAATCTAAATCTGATGACTGCCTCTTAGACAGCAAGTGATTAAAGGCAGTTCCAGCTTTAATTATCCTACAGTTTTAGAAACAGGAATATTGGACAGGAAACAAGTTATTATTCTATCACATCCTTCCTAATTATAGAACAAAAAGAATACTTTATAATGGATTATTCACTAATTAATATTAATTAATAATAATTATTATATAATCAATTAATAATTAATTAATATTAAAAGGAAAATATACATTTGGCAAAAATTAATTTACCATAAGGAACAATATACTTGATCATAAAATAATTTATCATAAGGAACAGAGTATTTTGTCTGCAATGGTTTACTTGCTAGTTTAAAAGAACACACATTAAAACTATATTTTAGACAGCGAAAGTGAAAAACTTCCATTTATGCATAATGTAAAATTTTTATGTTAGTTTCTTCTTTACCCTAGAAATATAAACAAAATAAGGAGTGAAGTTAAGCATTAAGGGATAGTGTAAAGAAGTTGTAAGTATAGAAAAGACTTTTTAACAGCATATCTTTTGATCACTATAAGTAAAATTGAGTTTTCCTGTTAAAAGTTTATATTTAATTTCAGACAGCATGAGGACACGTAGCTGGAATTTAGAAAACTTGTTTCCAACTTTGATTTTGTAGACAAATCAGTGGCTGAAGTGATATGACAGATGTGTTAGGTGTTTGTGGCCAAAACTGAATGCCTTCATACAATACATTTGTTCTTCAAGTTGAAGAAGAGGTGCCACCTCTCCCTGTAGCACCGTGGCTTGAGGTTAAGGCCACAATCTCTAGAATTATAGAGATCAAAGTTGAATCTCACATTCGCCTGCCATGTGCGCATGGGCACATTACTCTATCCCTCAGTATATTTACCTAAAAAGTAAAGAAAATCACAGTATCTGCCTTATAGCATTTTTGTAAAAGTTAAATCAAGATCTAGATAATCTATCTATCTGTCTGTTTATCTACTGCTTGAGGCAAAACCTGTCATATAGTAAGTTCTCAATAATTTTAACAGTATTAGAAGTAATAGTAATATTTGGTCTCTCCAAAAATATATATTACTTGCTTGGCTCCTGAAGACATTTGAATTTGTGACTGCAACTCTGAACCTTAATCAGACCTTTACACTGTTCCTGAGCATGAAGTCCGGTGGTTATTGGCAAAACTCCAGGCCAATCTGCTTTCTAGTCTATAGTACCTATTTTTCTCATTGTAGTTCCACCCCCTTGACTGTCTTCTTGTTCGCTGAACTTTTGCCTGTACAGAGAGGCTGACAGGTGTTTTCCCAGCGGTGACACCAACTGCTTCACACAGCTTTTATCTGACAGTTTTCAGGTCTTTCCGAGGAGAGCGCATGATGGAAACACCATCAGACAAGCAGGCCTGCAGTTGCATTTGGCATAATTACACACTTCCTCGAGGGAAGGAAACAGTCAATCTCACAGTTTTTAGTCAGGCTGACACTATCCACCTATTTTGCAAGGTACATTCACAAAGTTCAAATAGTTGATTGACTGAAGCTGAGCAGGAAAGGCTAAATGTCAGGCTTTTAAGATGAAACTGGTGGCAGCTCTGTAGCAGTCTGGCAGGTAGAGTGAAGTCTGGAATTAAGAATGACAGACGAATGGCGGGCGGTAAAGAGAACACTGTGTTAGCTGGCAGAAAAGGAAGTCGGGCTGTGCTAAGAGCATGCATGGGTTTGATTAGGGCTGGAAAGGCTAAAATGCATACAGTTTTACGTTTGCAAAATTATCTCAACATTCAAAGGAAGGACTGCCACAATTTTACTAAAATAATAACTTTTAATCCCATCCCTTTACTTTAGAAATGTTAATGTGAATTCTTTGTTTTAACAGTTCCCAAAATGTTGAGATCCTGTTTAAAGATCATTGTACTTTTTGCATTTTTAAAACTCCCATCTCTGCCTTAAAAGCTATGAACATTTAGGAAAATATAAATAAATTATATTGATAAGTAGGCAGAGAGTAGAGCAAATAAATGTAAAGTTAATGAGAAAACTTTAAAATTTGAAAAGTTTTGATTCATGATTTTTTTCATGTAAAAATAAATAAAGGAATCTAAAATAATCAGAATTTTTAATAGTATAAGAAAATATAGTAAATACAGCATCCTTAATTTAAGAAAATTCAGCATCTAATGTAACACTACGATCAACTTTACTGTGTATGTGTTCTTAACACAAAGTGTTTTTTCTATCTTGTTTTGGAATGATAAGCAATTGGGTCATATTTTAGTTACTTGGTAATAGAAATCATTAGATAAGCTAAAATCAGTCTTCTCACTTCTCAGAATTTGAGAAAATTGTGGCAAAATGAGAATTATTAACTAGAGTCTATTCTATTTTCTTTCATTAGCATCTAGCATTTTCTAAGATAGAATAATGATTTCATATAGTGCCGTACAATAGATATACAATGTGAACCACAAATCTAAGCCATAGGTAAATTTAAAATTTTCTAGGAACTAAATTATTAATCATAAAAATAAGCAAAAAGAAACAGGTGAAATTAATCTATAATGTATTTTATCTAACTCACTGTCCAAAATATTATTTCATCATGCAATCAATATAAAAATTATTGAGATACTTAAGATATTATTTCAATAGTTAATGTAAAATTATTAATCATATTTTTTTTTTAGATTTTTTTCATGCTAAGTCTTCAAACTCTAGTGAGTATTTTATATTTATGGCACATCTCATTTTGTTCAATAGCCACATGTGGCTAGTGGCGATAATAAAGGACAGTACAGATTTGAATAGCTTAATCTTCATTCTATTCATTCATTCATTTTGTACACGAAGTCAACAAATGAAATATTAATGGATGGCAGATATGTTTTTGTGGTCTATATCTTAGTCCATTTTGTGTTGCTATAAAGGAATACAAATACCTGAGGCTGGAGAGTTTATAAACAAAAGAGGTTTATTTGGCTTGCAGTTCTACAGGCTGTGCAAGAAACATGGTGCTTGGAATCTGCTCTGTGTCTGGTGAGGGCCTCAGGCTGATTCCACTTAAGGTGGAAGGCAAAAGGGAGCCAGCATGAGCAGGGATCACATGGTGCAAAAGACTGGAGAGTGAGGGGGGAGGTGTCAGACTCTTTTTTAACAGCCAGGTCTTGTGGGAACTGATAGAAAATGAACTCACTCACCTTTCCCACACCCCAGGACATTAATCTGTTCATGACAGATCCATCCCCATGGCCCAAACACCTTCCATGAAGCCCCACCTCCAACAATGAGGATCAGATTTCAACATGAGATCTGGAGGAGACAAGAATATGAACTATAGCAGTCTACTTTACATCCTGAACTATATTTTCAAGTTATTTTCAGTAATATTCTCCTTTCAGCATAAAGACTGTCCACTAGTAGTGATGTATCTTATCTTTTATGAATACTGTTAAAATTACTAAAAACATTGTTCCAATTATTATTGCTGCATAATAAATCATCCCAAATTTTCCTAGGTTAAAACAACCATTGTATTATGTACATAGATTCTATCATCAGAACATGTAAAGGCAGAGCAGCGGTGACTCGTTCTACTCCACAAGTCCTCTAGCTTTGAATGTGAGTCTGGATGGCTGGGAAATAGCTCACTGTCTGGGAGCTGAAATCTCCTGAGATCTTGTTCACTCACACATCTGTTGTCTAGTCGGGGTGAACTCAAAGACAAGGGCAGACAACTGTACCTACATGTGGGCTCTCCATGTGGCTTGGCCTTCTCATTGCATGGTGCTCCAGGTTAAACTTCCCACATAGGGGCTCAGGGCTCCAAGTGCAAGTCCTGCAGCAAATAAGACCAAATCTGCACTGCTTTTTAAGTTTTAGCTTTGGGAATCACACAGCATCATTTTCATTCTTTTCTGTCGGTTACAGACAAGTCATTAAGTTTAGTCCTTATTCAAAGGCAGGTGACCTAGACATCACCTCTCCATTCAGTGTCAAAAAATTTCAGAACATGTTTTAAAACCATCACACTATTTTGCTTTCTGAAGACCTTCCCTGATAATTTTCCATATCCATAGTTAGGAATTCTCCTGGCTTTATCTATTGTAACTCCAGATGTTGACTGTACTCAGAGATTCATCAGAGATTTCATTTCTACATGTCCAGAGTCTGAAATAATGCCACCTTATGGCACACATAATTAATAGAGTTTTGAGGATTACATTAACTCTTGCATGTTAAGTATTCTGCAGAGGACTAGCAAACTGGGCATGCTCAATAATTGTTAACTTTAAGTGCCTTAAAGAACTATTATTGCAATGATAAATCTTTGTTCAAGTTTCATCTCCATGACTTACCACTTGTTTTACCTTATACACTACTTGAATTATGTAAGCTTCTGTTTCTCTTTTGTAATGGGAGGTAATAATAGTCCATTTTTTACAGGATATGAATAGTACTAAGTGGGTTTTTCCATATAAAGTGCTTATTATGGAGCCTAGTACATAGTAAGCAAAGTATTTTATGAAATTTTTTCCAGAAGTCTTAACTCAGACAAATTTCTCCATGGCTTATTCCATAGAGAAAGGACTTTTAATCGAAAAGTAGGAAGAAATAGTTATCTATTCCAATCAATAAATAGAGGACAATTCTGGCTAGTTTAATTTTGATGTATTTTATTACATAAGATCATTTGTGTTCTCGAAATAGTCTGAGACTAATCAAATCAAGTAAATTTGTAGAGTGATATTAATAATTATTGTGCATCCTTTGAAAACATTTATAATTAATCAATAAAATTAGGAGTATTGGTTATCTTCTTACATGACTGATTCTTACTTTAGTATAGAACATAAAGGAAAATCAGGTGACATAAAACTTTATTGGCATTCTCCTATTTTTATTGTCATTTAACATCATTATCCTATCTTTTATTGTCATACTCCTATATTTCAGTATATTGGAGTCCTTCCCAAGTGATTAAGAAATTGCTGATGGAGTTAATGTTTATGTGTATTTAACTATAACTTTATATTCTAATAATGACTATCAGAGTTTAACATTGGTTAATTTTACCAATAAACATATGAAGAATGCTTGAATTAGAATAACTACTGTTGTATCAAATGCATCTCATTTTTTGTTCAAATTTTACCTTTAATTTTTCATAGTGCAAAGGCATGAACTTATAATGAATCATAGCATATCAGAAATGATATCAGGCTGGTGTGTTAACTGCATTCTTTCCTCATTCTACAATGTAACTGAAAAAAAAAAGTGCCAGGCATCACACTTAACTGAATCTAATCCTTGCTAAAGGATCTCTTACTCCTCTTTTTTTCACATGACCCATTTGATTTGTATTGCTGCAAATATGTAATATTTTCTGGAACATTGCTATTATTAGCATCCTACATATGGTTCACAGATATACTAAAAAAAAACTATTCAAAAGTCTAGATGAAGCAGAGCTGTTAGAAGACATCACTGAGCTAAGAGGTCGGAGAGCTAAGTTCTGTTCCTTACTCAATTGCTAACAAAGTAAGCGATTTGGGGCAGGTCATTAACCATTCCAGGATGATTTGGTATATAATTGTTGGTGTGGTCTAGAATCTATAAGGGAATTTACCTACAAATGTCTTTGATTTCATAAAATATAGTTGTCTCATCGTAATGACCAATGTTAAATAAACAATATTTTTATAAACTAAAAGCTGTAGTTTGTGTTGCTGTAAGACACTAATGTAAATTCCTTTATTCCTAAGTAACTAATGACATTCTTGACTTATTCCTACCTCATCTATCTGCATACTAAGAGAATTTGAGCTGCTTTAATAATAGAGATTGATGATAATAATTTGAGTCTTTGATCTCTTTGTCTGTGTCTTTTATTTTCATGGTTAAAACTGACCCAACATTATTTTTTATCTTCTGACAAATAACAGCACTCTTTTAATAAAATAAAATAACTTTAGATTCCTTGTTCTTTAGTTCACACATGAACTTACTGAGATCAGTATTGTGGATGGCTAGGTTAAGAATGATTTGAGACTGGTGAGTTAGAAGATTTCCAAAATTAATTGATGAAAACTGTGCTTATTTATAATATTATTTCACTTTGATAAAAAATACATCACATATTACAAAATCCAACATGTTCAAGCATAATGCAGTGCCATACTTTAGTCTATCTATCTGTAAATATTTCAAGTCTGGCAAGTCTACTCAATAGCTTTCATAAATCATGTTCCCTAATACATTAAAATTAATTTAACAAATATTAATTCAAATGTTAGATTTCCTGAATTTTAGGAATTACTAAGATTTATAGAAGTCCAGTAAAATTTAAGTTATTTTATAATAATGAAAATTGTAAACTGCTACAGTAATTGCTTAGGAAACTCTATCTACTTTCGGATATTATTATATATACATTACTATGATCTTTAATTTGTTTTATATTTCTGGAAGAGTGAAGGAAACATCCATATGTAATTATAAAATATATTCTAAAATTAACATTTTATTATACAGTATATGCTAGGCACTTCTAGAAGACTAAAATATCTTGCATTATTCAATCATTGAAACAATTTTGTAATGTAAGCCAGTGGTCCCCAAACTTTTTGGCACCAGGGGCTGGTTTCATGAAGACAATTTTTCCACGGATGGTGGTGGGGATGGTTTAAGGATAATTCAAGTGTATTACATTTATTGTGTAGTCAAACTTCTCTGCCAATGATAATCTGTATTTGCAGCTGATCACCAGCGCTAGCATCGCCTCCTCAGCTCCACCTCAGATCATCAGGCATTAGATTCTTACAAGGAGCAGGGAACCTAGATCCCTAGCAAACCAGTATGCAGTAGGGTTCCTTCCTCTTCTATGAGAATCAAGTGCCACTGTTGATCTGACAGGAGGTGGAGCTTATGTAGTCATGTGAGCAATGGAGAGTGGCTGTAAATACAGATGAATCTTTTCTTGCCTGCGTGCCACTCACCTCCTACTGTATGGCCAGTTCCTAACAGGCCATGCATGGACTAGTACCAGTCTGTGGCCCAGGATTGGAGACCACATATGTAAGCCATTATTGACAAGTCACAAAAACAGAGGCTTAATAATGGTGAAGTTACTAGCCCCAGTTATTCGGTTAGAAAGGTTTAGAGGCTAAGTATAACCCACGATTGTAAAGTTTATGATACTCACATATTTGATAATAGTACATAGATTTTAATTGGGAAAAATCTGGATGATATTAGAACAGATGATATACAGAAGACCATATACAGAAGAATTTAGGAAAACAAATGTAGCAAACAAATGTTATGTTCCCATAACTTCTTACCTTTCTTAAATATTTTGAGGGATTTAATAGCTGTATCATTTTTATTCTTAGTCCTTTAAAAAATTATTAGTATTTTTAGGTGTGTTTTCTTTTAAGTTTCTTTTTTCCATGAAATCATATTATTTTATAATAACCTGAGATATGCAGACACAATAGAAACTTGGCTATAAAAGCTTGTTTTAAAGAGCAGGGATCCACAAGTTGAGAAAAAAGAAAATGAAAATAATGATCACATACAGATAGTAGATCTGCTAAAACAGAACTTCTTTCCATATCCCCATATCTTCTTAGGATCATAAAGAAGCTGTTAGATAGATGATTTTCATTTCCACTAAAAGCTTTTTATGAGCAGCTTGCCTTAGAACAACACTGTTCTTTGCCATGTTACTCAGTATCTAGAGTAAGGCAAGCCTTGTTTCTGCCTTACCAATTGTTCAATGATTTATGTATTCAGGGTCCTTACTTGACTTCAGACTTTTGGGTCAACCTTCTCACAGTATGTGTGCTTGAGTCCTTGTGCTTGTTATGGGTATTTTTTTATAATGGTGATAAATTACATGAAGCAATTTAGAATCTCCACTTTCCTCTTAAGTATCAGGCATTGATCTATATGCCATGATGTCACTCACTCTTTCCCTGAATGCATTAACCTTCTTTCTCTATTTTTTTTTTTGTTTTTGTCTGTTATGCCTGTTTAGTCTGAAATAAAAGCCCTCTGGGAAAAGTCTAATATGGTGCCATGTACATTCTAAAGTCATTTCATGAGCTCAGTAAATGTTTATTGATGAATATAATTGTCAACATTATTAGTGGATATTTCTGATTCATAATAGTGACAATAAAATGTACTGATTATTACTGGAAAGAGATAACTAGACCTAAATTTTATTTTCCCTAATCAATGAAATATAGTTAATTATGTATACAAGTATATAAACATTATACATATGTATACATATTGAATGATTATTATTTTGAACATTCACATTGTAATAGAACATGCTTCTTCAATGATCGTTTATATTTCATTTAAATACACTTCACTCTTAAATGATAATTAAAACAGACAAAATACATCTAAATATTGTTTGCTTTGACATTTTACTTAATTCAGAAAATGACTTTTATTTATACATTAACAAATATGCCAAATGTGCTGAATACTGTGCTACATGTTGGAGACAAAAGTACATACAATAGTAGGCATTTGCAGTCCAAAGTGCTGAATGCTGAGACAGGGATCACGTGTGGAAAATTCATCTAAGAACCCCTTGAGACATTTGATTTTCAGGATACTTTTCTGATTTCAAAAGGGTACTAATCTTGTTGAAGACTTACCATGCACTAGCTTAATTTAAACTTCATAAGAACCTTAGGGGATATTTGATTTCCATTTTCATGTAAGAAAATGAGAACTTAGGGACACTTGTGACTAATTTGTCCAAAGTCACAGAGCAGAAATTTCAATCCAGGTCTGACATGCACAAGGCTTAAATTTTTCTGTTTACTAATGACTCCTTAAATAAATCATTAAGAATCCAAGCAATTAGATAATATATTTGGATCTATGTACTAGGAACTCTTCCCTAATTTAATCTATTAAGGATGTATAATAAACCTATAATCTGAATTATTGATAATAACCATAGAAGAATAACAACTAATATTCCAATGTTTAGTCTCATGGCTAATATGGTACAGTTGAGTTGGAAAAACATACTGAGCAATGTTTTCTTTTCTTAAAAAAAAAGAAGCTGTATGTTACAAGTTTGTATATATTCCTAGTGTTTAAAGTAAATCACGTATTCTCCTTTTTTTTTTGAGACACAGTCTCACTTTGTTGCCCAGGCTAGAGTGAGTGCCGCGGCGTCAGCCTAGCTCACAGCAACCTCAGTCTTCTGGGCTCAAGCGATCCTACTGCCTCAGCCTCCCAAGTAGCTGGGACTACAGGCATGTGCCACCATGCCCAGCTCATTTTTTTCTGTATATATTTTTAGTTGGTCAATTAATTTCTTTCTATTTTTAGTAGAGACAGGGTCTCGCTCAGGCTGGTTTTGAACTCCTGATCTTGAGCGATC